>JALDNG010000133.1:600000-785733 GCA_024349245.1 Neodontobutis hainanensis
TAATAACGTTTTTTAAATATGTTTTTTACAGATCAATTTTGTGCTTTTTATTGGAATTATTGTCATCCTAGTCCAGAAACTACAGTCCCCTGACATTGGGGGCAACGAGTCAAGCATTTACCTGTAAGTTACAGTCACCACAGTCATAACTCTGTGTTTGTCTTGTGTGTCATCTGTGTAAATATCACTAAATGATACAAACTACAGCAGTAAATGTTTTTATATATTATGTACAACAGAAACCCTGCTTTAGTGTGATTACCTCCAGCTTAAAGAGAAAAACTCTTAAACTTTATGTACTTCAGGGTAACAATGAAAAACAATACCAACCTTTTTTTTAGTCAGAGTCTTGGCTCTTTTTTCTGCAAATTTAGACAGGCCCGCTGAAATCGCGATATTAAACCGAAGCTAAATGTGTCCTGACTGGTCTGGCCTGTGGCAGGGCCCTCTCTAACTCCGGGAGCAGTGAGCAGAAGGCTGGTGTCTCATTATGGAGTTGTTGCGCTGCCAGACTCCGTCCTGCTTGTCCCGTAGGCCCTCAGATAATGCCATGCTCATACCTGCGTGTGCTGGAGTGAGACTGTGTGTCTGTGTCCCTAAAGACGCTGTCTTTGTTGTATTGTTGTGTTGTCTTTGTGCTGTGTAGCAGCTGTGCTCAGAAATGCTTCAGTGAGCCCACACAAGCTGTTCAGCATTCGTGCAGGATGTCAGAGTTATCCACCATCACACTGTAAGTGTGTGTGTGTGTTTAGCCACAACCGCATGTTTGTTTATGTGGCCAGGTGTGTCTTTTACTCAAGGGGCTCTTTTTGTATCAGGAAATTCAATCTGGACTAAATACATACAATCAGGCCTGTTGCAATGCTGTCTTAAAATAGTGATTATCATTGTTTTAAATTTTGGTGAAAAAGCACAGCTAAACATCTTATCTATTTTAAAAAATACAGTCTGTAGTTTTGGTAAATCAAGTTGTGTAGCTTTTTCAAAAAGAATATCCATTTAATTACTTAATAAAGTGCAGATACTAGCCCCGTAGCCTGCTTTTACCTATTATTATTATCATTATTATTATTATTAATAATAATATTATTATTATAGCTAACTGAGCCAGTTATTGGCTTTACTGTGGTCTTATGTGGTGTGCATCTCTTTCTACATTTAATTATGATTTGAAACTTTATTTTTTAACTTAGGTTTTATGTATTAGAGTCTTTAATTATTAAGACCCTCCCATTACCCTTATTAATATTGATCTTTTACTCTGCTGATGATGCTCATCTGCTTACATCTAGTGCTAAACAAGTTGTAATTCATACACAAAGGCCTACGTCTGATTGAGGGCAACTGAAAGATTAAAAACCACTTCATCAGTTTGATCAGATCAATTTAAGATTGAAAGTGTTTTGCTGCACGACAACACTCAATGTCACATTAATCTGAGAGTTGCTGACATTAAAGAGACAGAAGTATTGATCTTCTTTTGTGGCTGTCAGTAATTCACTGAGATCATGTTTCCTTTAAAGAGCCCTGGGGTTTACTGAACTGCACTCTACGTGTTACACAGTATCATGTGTGTGTCTTGTTGTTATATGGTGTAATTTGTCTTGTGTTCTTTGTGTACATCCATTCCTTCCATCACCAAAGGCCTTGTTGTACTATTATCTTTGTAGTCTTTGTGTAGGTGGTTTCTGCTCTTAATAGGCAAAAGCAAAGAGCACAGATTTTTTTTTTTTTGATAATAGCATATGTTTTGTGTTATCTCTCTAAAAAGTTATTCTTGAAGTGTTTGGGTGGGCTTTGATGCAGTGTAAGTAAGACTGGCTTCAAATATACTAGCTTTTGTCATTAGAGATGTGACGCAGTGCAACAGTGTGACTCATTCATAGAGTTTATTATCTTTGATCGATGGATGATAATTGATGATATTCAATTAGTACATATGTACATCTCTTCTAAAAATACAAATAGGTGTAATAATCATACAGTCAACAGGGGCTAACTAAAATGAGTGTGTTATACAGAAGTACCAATAAACGGAGGGTGAATGCGTCACAGTGTTGCCTCAGTGGCTTCAGTCTTGCGTCACTGCTGCTAGAGTGAGATGAGACATTTATGTTTGTGGATTCATTTAATTTAACTGTCCCTCTGACGTGTGTTTTGTGTGTGCATAGGCGTCTGGCGCGCTCCACTCTGCTGCTCATCCCTCTCTTCGGTATTCACTACACTGTGTTCGCCTTCTCGCCTGAAGATGTCAGCAAGCGGGAGAGGCTGGTCTTCGAGCTGGGACTGGGATCCTTCCAGGTAAAAACTAACACAGCTACAACCTAGGGCTGAACAATATATACATCAGACAATGTACAGGTTATTTCAAAGAACTATGATAATTAAGCCTGTTGTGACACATCCACTCTTTTGTTACAAATAGACAAAAGTTTTGTAGTTGTATGACGTTTTCTCTAATCCACGAGGACTTTGTTGTTAAGAAGTTTTAAGTTTGTACTTTAGGGCGCTTTCACACCTACACTGTTTGGTCCGGACTTTTGTTTTGAACCAAATCTTTAGGTTTAAAAGCTCCATCAAAGCATGGTTTGGACCCAACAGCTGCTCTTTGGTTCGGCAAGAAGAGGTGTTCTCGGTCCGGACCAAACTGCTCCAAGGGCTGATTCGTTTGTAGTGTGAAAGTGCGTTTGCTTATAGTTCAGACTTGTGGACCAAATGCAGGAAGTCACGGCCAATTAAACACACACGAAGAGCAAATGGAGGCAGTAAACGGGCGGCTCAGTGAGTAGAACGGCCGTCCTTCGACCGGAGGATGGGCTGATCGATCCCCGCTCGAAACATCCCCAAACATCATCACATCCCACTCTCTCCCACAGTTGTGTCCTTGGGCAAGACACTTAACCCACCTTGCTCCAGTGGTGTCAGCTGTAACATTGGTAAAGCGCTTTAAGTTGCATAGGTGGAAAAGTGTGGTATAAATACAAAAAAAAATGAAATAAATATGTGTCTTATAGGGATTTAAATCATGTCTTAAACACTGCATTTAAAGTTTACCGGTTGGTATTCTGTATTAATAGTAGCATGTTGACTTAGATTATTGTATTTCTCCCATTCAACTGGCACGCCCCCCGTTGTCACGACGACAGTGCTCTCAACGTCAGAGAAATTAGAGAACTTCTTCAAATCATTCAGTCATTTTTTAAACTTATGCTTATGTTAAAACTACATGGGTTGCAACATCTAAATGCCCGCTTTGGCAAAGTAAATTTTAGACTAAATCAGACTAAATAAAAAATACCTGTAAATATCTGTCACATTTGTCGATCAGAGTTGGAAAGTCATTGAAACTTTGTCAAAAGCAACATGGACGCTAAGACAAAAAGGATTTACTCCATCTCATGTTGATTATCAAATTATGTTGTGTTGTTACAACTTGAGCAGGCGTTCATGTGCATTTTTAAAACTCCGGAAAATGCTTTACAGATGTGAGAATCACATGAATGCATCAGTAGAATACCATAACACAGCCTTAGAAGCAGTTCTCTGCAGTTGTTGATATTATGATAAATATAACACTGGGATATATTGTTTCTTTAGGCTTCAGTGAGTTTTATGTTCAAAGCTGGAGTGAAGTCGATAGTATTGACAGAGCAAATGTGTCGATCCAGGAAACTTTATTTCATCGTAACTATTTCATCACATCAGTATATCGCAATTTATAGCAATCCTAATAACAAATACAGCAATGTTCAGTCCAACTCAAAAATCAATTATATCTTCCTCAGAAAACATAGCTCTATCCTATAAATAAAAACATTATGACTCCAGCCAGGAAGTGCTTCATGTTTGTTGCCAGACATTGTTATGTAGATTGTTATTTCTGAGGACCAATTTTTTGTCTGTTTTTTAAAACTGCAGCATTGTCAGTGATGTTTTTTTCCAATTGTGAGATTGTTGCTTACATACATCCTTTTTAAAAAAAGATGAAAAGAATCGTTTTTCTCTCTTTTCTCCTCAGGGCTTTGTTGTTGCTGTCCTGTACTGTTTCCTGAACGGAGAGGTAAGCTTTTGTCCTGTTAATTCACACATTTACACACACTTTTTCTCTCAAACTTTTGTACGTGATAATAATGCAGAAGATGAAGAGTTCTACGGAAAATGTGCTTTTAGTTATTGTATTATATAAAGCACATGTTAACTCCAACAATAGCTGACATGTTCACTAACTCAGAGCTCTGTGACAAAGTGAAGCATTGTCATATAAAGACAGTTTTGGCCGTAAAATGTACACCACATATAGAGCCCTCTACAGTTAAGTGAGCTTAATTTTCCGGTCAAGGAGGGAATGTGCTCTTGGGCCTAATAGTGAAACATATTTTAATTACCAGCTCAAAAAGACAAAGAAGTGAAATGAAACTGCACTTTATTGTGTAGTTTTTCTAGCTCGGTCTGTTCACAGCATATGAAGTAATCCATGACAGTGAGGTTGGCAAATAATGTGATTGCATTATGACTGCAATTTTTGAATTTAATTTTAATTTTATAAAAAAAAAACACATAAAGTATATATTGTAGACACCCTGATTAGCATAACTTTAATGTAGTCTGTATTGGGATAGATTTGTAACACTTGCAGCCCCAAAGTCCATACTCTACTGTTTGGTTATTATTGTTTTTTATTAGTTCTATTGCTTTCTTTTTAGCTCTTGAGTAGTGGGACAGTTTATTATTATCATTTATTATTTCAGTATTAGTAGCATGTCAGTGAAGGTTCTCAGTCATCCAGGTCACCGTGAAAAAAAGGTTAAAGCAAAGGCATCTGAACTCAGTTTTTAAAAAACTAAATCCAGATGCCTTCGCTTTAACCTCTTCTCTTTCTTATAATAATGCAAAAATATTTTTTAAAGAAAGCCTACGCTGTATTTATTTATCTTAGATGCTTTTTTAGTTGAAAATGTACAGTTAAGTCCATTTCTCCGTGCTGTGAACATGTGTAACCACTGAAGGCAGACTGTCGCTGGAGTCATTGCTCCTTTGTGTGTTCGATGAATCCACATGATTTTATTTTTATGAAGTTTCCCAACCATTTGTACAGTGAGGCCCACAGGACAGTCAGATTAATATGCATTAGTGTAGGTGTTTCCAGACTCTGTGTAGCGGCAGAAACGTCTGTACAGTTTGCCAACATGTCTTGTTTGTTGGACAGTATCTTGCAATAATAGAATGTTTTAGATTCATGACTTGACCAATTTAAAAATATTATTGATGTAATGATTAAGTAGTAATAATATTTGGATGTTTTGTGTTTCCATAATATCCATAATAATAATATAATAATAATAATAATATACAAATGCCTGTTTATGTGTTGATTTTATTATTAGGTGACCTTCATGGAGCCTGTGCAGCTTAAAGTACATTAAAAATGACCTTGTGAAGTTTCTCCCTGAAGGTGCAGTCGGAGATCAAGAGGAAATGGCGCAGCTGGACGGTGAACCGGTACTTTGCTGTGGACCTGAAGCAGCAGAGGCACCCTTCACTGGCGAGCAGCGGAGTGAACGGCGGGACTCAGCTGTCCATCCTGAGCAAGAGCAGCTCCCAGATCCGAATGTCCAGCCCTCTGGCGGAGAACGCCAACATCAGCCTGCCGACCTGAGCGTCTGATGGGCCCGAGCCCCGTCAAGGTGCCGTTCCTCTGCCACATCCAGACCAACTTCAGCAGACCAAAGTGTCCCCTCAAACTTTAGGAACATGATTTATCAATTTCTTGCACTTTTTTAGAAACTGAAAAGCTAGTTTTAGCTTTTTATTTGACTACTTGTAGTTGTGTTATCTTCTGTTAAAACAAAAATAATTATAAAGCACTTTTTTTCTTTTTTAACTGCCAAATTTTACAAAGCTAATCTTTTACATTTCAATTACTTTGGAGGTGGCAAGTTGCTGCCGACATGAACATTAAATTTGGGGGGTCACATTGGCTGTTGGTTTGTAAAATAATTGTGCTTCAAGTGCCATGCAGGTTGCCTGACTGGATCTGATCTTACAACAGTCCAAAGTGAATTTCAACCAAACATTCGCCTTTGCATGTACAAATGCTCACTGTTGAATTGTTTCATCTCAAATTTGACATTTTTTACAATCAGCCGCAAGTACAGAGAATGTCAAAAGATATATGTATAAAGAGAAATGACATGGGCTTTGTAAATAGTGACTTTTAGTCTCTAGATCAGAACTTTCTGTCTTTAATTTATGATTTTTACATAACACAGTATTGTAATAACCTTTTCGACAAAAAAAGGAACTGGAGCCCAAATCTGTAGATTTCATTCTATAACCTGAGAAGCTAGAATATCCTGCCCACATCTGAGCTATTTACCAGAATCTTTTAGAACTTAGTGCCAATATAAATGAGAACAGAAGAAGATGGAGAATTATCATACATGCTTTTAAAATTAAGTCAAATCAGCCATTTGATTTTACTACAACTGTGCCATGATTTATATGTTTGGAAAAGTAAATGAAGAAAACAAAGTGAGTCATCTTCTACATTCATAATCCAAAGTGCCTAGTCTGTCAGTAATAGTTCTTACTTTTTCTTTCCAATCTACAAACATAACAAGATGGCACCATTTCCTTCAAAGAATGTACAGTCGTACTGTGTTTCATTGTGAATGACATTAGTTTCAGTAAATGAAGAAGTACTTAACCCAGTTATGTTCTTTTGTGGTTAGAATTACTTTAGATGTAATTAGAATTGCATTTTTTTGTACAATGTGTGTCAAACTGTTGCTGTTTTGACTTTTATTGTAACATTTTGAATCAGTTGCCGTTTCCTTTCAACATGTGCAGTTCAAACACATTAAGGCTCAGAAACTGAAAGGTTTAGAAACAGTGGACACAAAGAGCTTTAATGTGACAGCTTTTGACAATCGCAACGTGTTGCTAATTTTCATATATATTTTTTTTTTGTTGTTGTCAGCGTTTCTTCATCTGTGAAGCTAAACCAACAAGTGGTAAAGTAATTTTAATACAACAAAATGTGACACAGACAGAAAGTATTTATTATCTTTGGATTCACAGTAGATTCAAGAATGTCTTTTTACATTGAATTGATGAGAAGAGGAAGCGTATTTATTTTCTGCAAAACACATAAAGTGACTCGTTGTACATATGCTTTTATGTAAAAACTCAGTATTTATATGACAGAAGTGGGATTTGATAAATTTTTTGTCAAAGTGCCATAAGTGGAAGTCTTAGTTCCATTTAGAAGCGTCCAAAGTTGCCAAGAACGATAATGATATTTTACTGAATCTACTTGGTTTGCTTTGGAGGAAAATAACGAGACTGGAGCCACGCGTAAAAACAAGGGTATATTCTTTCACTAAGGAGGTTTTACATTGGTGTAATTATTGATAAAACACAAAAAGTGTGCAACCACTCTGCTGCTGCTGCTTATGTGTGCTATCACCAGCTGTCACTCTGAGCTGGAAGGGCTCAGATGGAAACGACCATGTGTCAAAGCTGTTACTGTCTGACTGAGAGTGGGAAACCTGAACATATCTGTGCTGTATATTTATCAACCACTGGAGGGCAGTGTCACAAAATAATATTTTTGTGGCACTGGTTAAAGGTATAGTATGCAGGATTTCTAAGTAAATGTGCTGTGTCTTCTCTTTTTGTGCTCATTGGAGAGTAGAAACCCTGGTTTATTCTGGCGTTTAAATGAACATTTTGATCAACTCTAATATACTCATTTAATATACTACTGTATTTTCTTGACTGAGCTTTTATTTGTTGGGATCCACGCAGAGGGCAGTTGGTTTACAAATAATCTTTACCTCCACATTGTTGTAGAGGTCCTTTGTGTAAAATAAAAGTGACTCCCATTGTGTTTGTATCAATTTTATTATTTGTAAAAATCCTGCATTTTGTACCTTTTAAAGAGAAGTAGATGATTTCTGTAGAAAACATTTGTTTGCTTATTCTTTTGTGTATGACATGTAAAAAGGGAACAGAGGCATTTTTATGTCACATTGTTGACATTTCTTTGTAATTTTACCATGAATCATACAACATAGTTAAAAGATTCCAATAGGCCTGTGTGCAATATTTAAAGCTACTTATGATGAAACCAACTGTGAATTGATCTAAGACAGGAACACAACTCTATCTTTGTGTTTTTGATGCCTCTGCCGGCAGTGGTGCCTGCTGAGCCCGTTTTAGCGAGTGTGGAGCGAGTGTGCAAGTTCTACTGATTGCAAATTGAATTTTGAATGTACTGTTGTTGCTCAGCTTCTCTTAAATGTTGCCTGCTATAATAATTGCCATGGTGTACAAATGATGTCTTTTCTTGAGCATACGGTATATCCAATAATCTGTATATGTATATTTTGGCACACAGGTGAACCTCTTAAAGATAAACTGTAATGTTTGTGACAGTGTTTTGTACATTCATGCTTTCGGAGTGTTCACTCTCTGTAAAGGGATTCGCCACTACTTCAGTGAGTTCGTGCGTGTGAAAGTCAGAGTGTGTGTGTTATTGAGTATGCATGTGTATGTTAAAAAAATAAGCATTTATGAGGATATAGGTAACTTAATATAAAAAGATAAAGTGTCATTTAATTTTTGTTCTACCTGTGACAGTGTGTCATGTGTAACATGCTTTGTTGTGTCCACCTTCATGTCCCAGGTTGTGAACATTTGACTGCAAAATAAAGCTATCTGTGGTAAGTTCAGCACTGACTCATTTTATTCAATCTATTTCTCACCAAAGATAAAGCCTGAAATTAACATTTTCTTACCTAATAATAAATGTATATAACGTTAATTAGCGTTAGCCTATAAGCACAGATATTCAGCCTAACAAGGCTTTTTTTAAACAACATCTGAAATGATTGCAGCTAACTTCATGACTTCACATTACACACTCACTTTATGTATAAAGTACAGTGGGAGGAGGCCAGACCTCGGCACAGTGAGGACAAACAGACTCTACTCATCCATCCCACCATGCAGCCCAGAAAAAAAATCAAATAACACACAGACAGAACTCCACATGAGGGGATGTGGCCTTCTGTTTATTCAACTCCAAATGGGACATAAATGCTGTGTAGCTACTCTAAACGAATAAACATAGACATTTTTTGGAATAAAGACCATGCCCTTGTCCTGAGCATACCCAGAGACAAGAGAAAATTAAAAATGGATGCATTAGTCTCAGTGTAACTAATAAATTTCCCCGGCCTAACAGACAGAGAAAAAGTAAATAGTTTGTCCTAAATTTACAATTTTCTTTAGACAAGGCATTGACTTAATCTGACTTTCTGTCCTTGACTGTACTTTTATTTCAACCATTAACAGTTAATAAAACCACTCACTGAACTAACTTTTGATTGCGAAATGTTCTCTTCGACACTTAAGTTGTGATTGAAGACAAACCAAACCTGTAGTCAATATTGTGATTATTTTGTGTATGTGAGTGAGTGTTTCAGTGATTGTCTGAAGAAATGTGAATGTTTTAAACTTTAATACTGTATTAAATGAATATTGTATTGCAATGTAGAAAATGAGTTGTAAATTACCATTAGCTATAAAGTTTATATATTAAGATGCAGGTTTTATCTTTAGAACTATGTTTGTTTATTTATCTGTTATTGTCAATGTAGTCAAAGGATGCTTTCAGTAAAACGTGTTCAGTGTGTATCGTAGAGTATGACTTAAGCCAGAGGCAGAAGAAGAGGATGCTTTTCAACATCAAGCGCTGTGTTTGTGGTTTGTAGGGAATGATCAATATATAATGAAATTAAATGTAATCCTATGTGCTCTGTATCTTCTGACCAACCCTGACGAACAGCACATATGGATAATCTAGAATCCATTGCAAAACTATTCTTATAAAACAAAAAGCACTATAAAAATGGCTTGATATTATTGGTTTTCACAGAAAAAAGAATAAGGCTATGACTTATGGATGGTAGGGGGCACTATTACTCTGTACATCTTCATACATAGCACTTTTAATAAACAGTTCTTTATAAATTAATTCAATACATCCAGAAATAATCATCTTTATCCACTGTGCATATTATTTACCATCTTTTAGTTTTCAGGGATTTCCTCAATGAACACAAAGGTTACATTCATCTCTGTGCTTTTGAACGTACGGCAGTGAAACAGAAACAGATTCAGGTTACGTTGTTTTTATAGATGCAGTAAGCAATCTCGAGGAGGGACTGTAAAAATGTAAGCAACAATACACCATCATTGTGCGCAAAAAAATATATAATTCACTCTTTAACACAAATAAATTAGCTGTAAGCTTAAATAAATTGCAAAAATAAATTCTAATTGCACACATGTCTACAGTACAAAACAGTCTTTCTACCATCTATTATGCAGCTTCCTGTTGCTTTGGGGGAGAAAAAAAAAGCAAAAATAGTTTATGATAGCTGTTGATGTTTCTAGAAAGATTACACCAGGAGCATATACAGACTACTTTTTGTAATTCTTTTGTTCTAGTGCCAAGAGAAGCTTATACTGATCTCAATTTGATCCTTGCTCTTTTACATTGTATGAAAAGTACCATGATTAAGGATTCATTCATTTTCTTCAAATGATACAAATAGCAGCTGTATTAAAAGAAGAAATAAAGAAGCTCAAAGTCTTGTTTCCACCAAGTGCCACTGTTCAGTTCCACATTTCTAATGGTAGTTCTTGTGTTTTCTTTAAAGTGTGTGTAGGTCAACAGCAATAGCTCTGTTAGCAATTTATGTTTGTGACGGGATAACAACAAAAAATGCTGGACACAGTAAAGAGTGGCCAATAATTAAAGGGACTCCCAGTATTCATTTTTCCTTCTTGCATGCACCTGTTGATCACATGAACAAAAAAGCTTTGGGTTATTAAAATGGGTTTCCTTTAAGTTGACGTTATAATGATCAATGAAGGGATGCGATGGTATAAACTTCTGACTCTGCTGTACCCTTTTTCTCTTTCAAACATTCAACTTTTTTCAGACCATCTTGTCCCAAAACAATATATTTAGGGCATTTTATTTCATACTAACACAGACGGTTGTTCAAATGTTTAAATTCTTTTTTTTTATTGTTTCCTTCATAAAATATAAAGTGTTAATTTTGATAACATAAACTATTTCAGTCTTATTGTCCCTCAGACATGACTTATCTGTCAAACTATAAATAGTCTGCAGCTCTGTTTAGTACTGGACCATGAAGCTGGTGTGTAGTGTGCAGAAAATAGCATAATATGGGTCTATAATTTTAACGGTTTGACAGTCTGAGTTGTTAACTTAGTACCATTTCAAATTGAAATGCACTTAACTGGTGGAAACAGGGCTCAATTTTTTACATTTAAAAAAAGACAACAATTTATGGCAAATACGTGTTAATCAGCAACTTAGCACATAAATGCCTTTCCTCGGGCCTCATTACTCTAAGATAGCACTTTTATACATTCATGCCACATAGGCTACACTGCATTAGCATTACGGCGCACGAGTTCCTAAAGTGAGAGTATAATCACCTCTGATCAGTGCAGCTCAAACAACAGGGCGAGCCAAGATGGATTTGTATGATTAAAGCAACTTAAGACATCCCTAGCATTTCCTTATTCAAATCAAACAAGATGGTGGCGTACAAACATGAGCGCCATCCACTTGAGTCCACGACCAGCTCTGACTTTGTCCAGGGTCCTATATACCAATATATAAGCACCAATGTTGCTCTTCCTATTTGCTCTCGGCAGTTTCCGTGATGGAAATGGTGTATGGTCCCATCATCACAAAAATGATGTTGGAATATTTTTCAGGAAGATTTGATTCTGTGTCACACATTCAGAAAACACTGTTTTTACACACAGGCAGTAAACTCACACGGACGAGACATTGCCGGTAGATGGTGGTCCAACGAGCTCCCCACGGGTTCGGATTGTGATCTGAGTGATGCTCCGCTTGGCTGGGGTGAGCTGATTTTGATTGTGACACTTCCACAGCCACCGCCGCAGCTCTGCTTGGACCTGTCAAGAAACACGTGTGAAACTTTGCTTTTTATAGTAAACGCTGATCACATAAACGTATTTTTCCTTTTCCTCACACTATTGAGTACACCATTTGTGAAATGGCTGTATCTACTTTCTAGTTCTTTGAGAGCTGTGGCTGTGGGCGATACACTCAACAATGTCCCTGTGCATGTAAACATACTTTTACCTCCACACTGTTTTAGAAGAGTAGAACAGATTTCAATGCTGTGAGGATAATTTACATTTTTAATAGAAACCCTGCCTAGTATGCCTTTAAGCATCACTGCCACAAACTGTACAATAAGAACTGTACAAGAGCACAACCAAAGTCAAGCCAGTCAGAGCAGAAGGGAAGATTATTACAGCCGGTGTCTAAAATGAATTATTTATGGTGCCAGTAATATCAAAGAAAACCGTGCAGGTTCAAAATGCAATTCATCTTTTCAAAACACTGTGTCGGTGAGTCGCCCCAAGGTGAGATCAAAATTTCAATATTGCACTGAACATGGAAGGAGTGTGTTGGACATTTTGTCAAAGAGAAATGACTACTGTAGGAATGTAGTCATTTGGGTAATTCACATTTTTATATATATATATATATATATATATCCCTCTTTCTATCTGATAACAACAACTTTACCTTTTTATACAAGGGTTCAAAAGGTCTGCAGACTGGGATATTTGTATTATACATGTAACTGGATTCAACATTGTTTGACTTAAATACTGTAATTACAGATAAACATCATTCACGTACCTCTCCGTTCATGAAGCAGTAAAGCAGCGCCACAACAAAACCCTGTAACCAAAGACATTGTGGTGACACTGAAATATTTCTGTTTACCACACAATTATATTTCATAAACGTATTAATGTAACAAAAAAATGACATATAACTTTAATTAACCTCTGCATTCCACAATAAAATCCGATAAAAATCCAAATGTAGTTTTTAGAACGAGCTCTCATCATTGTTTGGTTTGTATTTGTTTTTTGTATTTGTCATTGTGAATGTAATGAGTGAAAATATTGTTGTCATTGTTGAAAAAAGAATAGAAACCCTATTTTAAAGACAGGATCAGTTTAAGGCCATTGAAAGTTGGCCAATAAAATCATATTGTTTGTCAGAAAACATATTGTATTCAGAAATTTATTGAGGAAAAAATAACGTTTGTATTTAAGTCTGGTTGGTTTAACGTAGCACAAAGTATTTACCATATTTGTTGTACAACTCTACAGGCCGTCCACGTTCATCTCGAGGTAGAAAGCGAGGCGGGCTGCTTTGCCTCTTAAGTCAGTGATATAAACACTATATGCCCACGAGGAGTTGCCTGGATAACTTTATCATTGCATGCTCCTATTTATTACTTTTATACATAAGAGAGATAATATAAAGACATATCCATAATATTTATTGTAAAATATAACCAAAGCGGCTTTGACACATTCAAAAGAATCCACTGTGAATTCTCTTGTGGAGCCGTACCTGAAAAGAACCCAGACCGAGTTCGATGTAGAGCCTAGCAGCGACTCCGGTGGTCTCAGGCAGGAAGGCAAACACAGTGTAGTGCATTCCAAACAGCGGGATAAGGAACAGCGTAGATTTGGCCAGCCTCCTGACGGACCCCAAACAACACAGGAATATTAATGAAGGCCACACATACAGTCGGACGTACAGATGGCCCACAGCTTTAATTACATTTGACCATCTTCATTAGTGCAGTAAATGCCACGAGGACTTCAAGGTTTTATCTCACATGAAACGTCAAATCTTTTTAACAGTGTGACCTTTGAGGCCATCATCAGGTCAGTCAGTGGAATAAATTCAGAAATGTCAGAATACAAACTGGGAGGCGTTGTGCTCAAAGCGTTGCATTCAGATGAGTTTGGAAATAACATTTAAATGTCGCACTTTAATTGTTGTGACATTAGCTCAGAAAATTTTGAAAAAAAAAAGCAAACCTTTGGCCAGCACACCAATACAAACAAGTATCTTATATTATAAATTACATTTGAACATGGGACTGTCAGAGGATGGGCACTGTTTATTCAGATAATCAATAAACAGAAGCTAATCGTCTGAACAAGTGATATATTTAAGATAAAAAAAGAATTAAATAGCTCTTTATTTCTATAGCTTTTTATTTAAACATCCATCACATTATTAAGTGTTCAATCAGTAACATATCTGTCACTGTCCTTCTGATTTGAAACATCTATCATTTCTGGTTTCCCTTCCCCTTTCATCCAATCAGAAGCAAATACTGTTGGCTGCCTGTGTAGTCACCTGATTTTAAATGACTAAGTTTATATATCTGCAGCTTATATCTGTCTATAGCTGGATTTCTGTCTTTGTCTGAGTTTTTTTGAACTATTGAATCCAGGTCAGACTAATGCATGCAAAAACTAACTAGGCTACTTTACTCAAAAAGCAAGGTTCACACTTTCTGAGCTGATAGCACAAACTGATTATGTATCTCTTTCCTTTGTATGTCTGAGACAGAAACTAACCAAACATGTTTGGCGCATGCTCAGATGGCTTAGTATGACGTTAGCTCAAATAAGCTTTATACATAAAGCAATAGCCTGATTATCAATTGCATTGCATGCATTATCAAAGAGTATTAGTCTGACAAAGAGAACTATAAATTCCTATCTTTCTTAAATTGAGATGTTTACATGCACCTGAAAGTCACATTATAATTGGACAATTTTTTCTGGATGACAAACCCTGTGAAAACAAACAGATTTTCTCAGCTAATTAGGCCGTGTTAGCTGTCTGTTTTATGTATATATATATATATATATATATATATATATATATATATATTTTTTTTTTTTTTTACTGTGTCCTGTTCTTCTGTCCTGTTCCATTAAGATGTTAAGAAATGGTCGTACTTTGAAGCACGTAATAGGATTGTCATTGTCTTTTGTCACACCGCCAGATGTGTTTGAGGCAGATTACAGTTGCCAGACAGGGGTGAAGCTTTTGAAAGAGCTTATTGAGGAGCTTGGTGGAACAATCCCGTCACAGTGCATATCTATTTCTAGTATCAAGGTGCTATTTTTACACGCTCCCATTCTAAATTAATTCAGCTGAGCAAGACTGCACCAGCCCAGAGTCTGAAGAATAAACGTTCATTGACAATTGAGATTTGAGGGCTCCCAAAAGATTTTGAAAGATTCTCAGACACAGCACTTTCTTGTCTCAAATATGACAAGATGTGTGTTTGAAGTTTTACTTGGGTTTCTCTGCTCCTTCTGCACAATATTACCCTGCAATGAATATTTCATAACTTCTAACTTGAGTGTTTTAAATTGAGTGTAAAGCAGCTTTAATTATGAATGATCACTGTTGACACAGGAAATAGTTTTGTTGGTGTTGTTTGTCATTTACATTATCCCTGTGTTGTATAAGACCACACTGACCAAGACAAGACATGTCCAAGACCTGAGCAAAGCAAGACCAAGACCATGTCAGGATGAGACCAAGTAAAGACCAAGACGATGGCAGGTCAAGACCTTGTCAAGACCAAAACCAGTGGTTGATACACTGTAATAGAGACAAGGGAAGAGTTAAAAAACTCAAAACTCATGGAGGTTAGTGTGAAGGAGTCAGAGGAACCAAAACAAGACCACAACCTTTACAAAATGCTGTATCATTTGTTGGTTTGGAAATGCCACACAAGCTCAGAAAAACATAATTAGAAAAACAGTCACTACTGCTAGCAAGCTACTTGGGATAACATTACCCAGCATCGAAAACATTTACAAGGACAGAATATTGAACCACACACACCCATTAGCATCCCATTTTAATTTATTACCATCTAGGTGTCGTTTCTGCCAACCTCTCATGACCAAGAACAGATCAAAATTTTCTTTTGTACCACAAGCCATTAAGGCGTTAAATCAATTAAAATAAGCTGTCCAGTTGGCAGGGTTAGACCCAATGGTATTTTTATTTGTATGTATGTGTGTGTTTTTTCGTGTATTGTAATGCATTGTATTGTTTTTGTTATATGTTGTCATGTAGGGCCTTGAGACTGTGCCGCAAACCCAATTGCCCCAGACAATAGACAATAAGGTCAATAAGACAATAACGTTCTTCTTCTCTCTCTAAATGGTTTTCAGACTGGTCTCAAGACCAACACCGCTCTTGAGGACTACATCACTAGTTAAACTAAAGCTCACTATCTTTAAGTTGTAGAAGTTTTAACAAGAAAATAATCCAAGGCAGGCAAAATGTTACATGGCTCCTTTCTTTTTTTAATTTGTGCACCCTCAACTGAATATAGACACAAAACACCAATGTTTATTTTACATCACGTTTGTGTAACCAAGGGTGACATGTGGAGCCCTAAACATGTTGACTATATTTCGAGTCAAAATGTGCACTAGCATCTTATTTTAATATTTCACAATTACTGTAGACACATGTTTAAAATATGAGCACAACTGTGTCTTCTCTGTTGGCAAGAGGCAGGACTCAACAAGGGAGAGTCACACACTGTAACCACTTTAACTGTTCCTGGAAGATATCTTGTCTGTATACTATCAAGCTGTTTTTAATTAACTCTGCAATATATGAACTCAGCAACATTACTTTACGTCTTTGCTTGTTTAGTTTGTCATGTTCCTTGTATAGAGAGCATCCTCCTCTAGGTCCAGCTGTACAGCAGACTCAATATAAATGTGTGCTGTACATCAAATAGAGTTGTTCTTTTTTTCCTCTTTATTTTGATGAAGCTGAGTTGAGGAAACGTAGGTTGTGCTGTAAGTGCTGCTTGGAGGCAGACTTCAAAGAAAAAATGGATCTGCTACAATGTTTTTAGCTCCAATGCAATATCAGTATAAAACGTGACATACAGATTGCGTTGGTGTTACAAGTATAACTTTGAAGGTCAGCTTTTCCTCTGTGGGCTTTGAACATGAAACATTAACTTTACAGTGTACGAATGATATTTTTAATCATACTTCTTATTATTCCAGGGTGAAGAGAAACTCCACTAATGCGGTGGTATAAAGTCAGTACATTAAGTGTCACGCAGCTTCGCTGGAGGCACAGTGTTGAATTCACACTTACATTAGCTGATTGTTCTGAGGTGCCTCTTTCGTCCTTCACAATCAGCGGCTATTTCATCAGCGGCTGGACCAACAGCTGAGCAGCAACATCAAATCAGCTGAGACTGTGTGGAAAGCATTCGGACCGCATAGCTCTCCATAATGAGCGTCCTGATAAGCTCATGACGGAGCTGTTTACTGCTCCTGGTGCGGTGACACGTCCGGACTGTGTTTGTCAAATGTTAATGTTTTTACTGAAAATGTGGTCATTGCTTAAGCTTTGAAAATACGTTACATCTTATAGTAAACATTTTAAAGATTACACCAATTTCAAAATTAAAAATATGTACGCAATGACAGGGCTGTTTATTGTAGAATATACTGTGTTAGTAATGGTATTTAGGGCAACATTTGGCAAGGAAAGCCAAAGGTCATATTTTCAAAATATGAATTAAGTATTGCATTTCAGAATTTAAATTAAGGTTTTTGTGTTTGAGTTAAGATGGTTTAATGTGGTACAAATAACTTCCACATTTAAAGAAGAACCAAGACAATTCTTTGGGAAGTACAAGTCGAACACACTGTATTTAATCACTCTAAAGCCCATAAGGAGTCTCCTGGTCAGTGTAAAACGTGGTGTTCAGAACAGTCTCAGTCTTGTCTCGAACAAGAATCAAAACCAAAACTGGTTCAGGTGTCAACATAATTCTTGCGGTTAGATAAAAACCTCTGTCATTTTATAACTACCTCTTTCATCAAACCCGAACTTCTCCCTGACAGTTCACTGTTTTTTCTTCCAGTGTCATATTTGCTCTGACTTGGCTTTGATCCCTTAAAGTCTTGGTCTTGTTACACTCAGGACTAGATCATGACTCTTTCTTTAGGTTCTGACTTCAAAACTACTTTTAAGCTGTGTTTTTTGGTTGTGTTCTCACAGGGTGACATTTGTCTCGCTTAAATTTCTTCCTCATGTTATGACAATTTTGTTGCTAATGAAAAAAATCCACCAAACTCTCTCAGGTGGCTGTACTTTTTGAGCCTTGATCTTTGTCCCAGTTCACTTTCCTCTGGCCTCGGGATGTCTCTGAGGACAGCTGCTGCCACAAACAAACAACCTGTTCTCTGCACACGGAAAGTGCGGGATATGTCGTTTTTCCAATAAACCCAGGAATCTGCAGAACTCTTAACCACAATTCACTTTTCATTTCCGAAGTTACAGAATACCTCTTTTTCACATCAATGTCAAGACGTTCTAATAGTAATAAAACTTGCCACAAACTTTGTGGATGTGCGTAAATAAGCTGTACATTGTCATTTTAAACCAGGGAAATGTTTTTTTAGATAACTCACATGAAATGTCCAGTGTCGTTGTTTCCAGCCATGGCTGAAGATTTGAGTTTTTGAACCAAAATCCGTATCACATTAACAAAGATGACTATGTTGATCTGGAAGAAACACAGAGAGGAGACACGCCTTTTCATTTACGCAAAGTAGTTTTGCTGTGACTTTAATGTGTTGAAACCAGGGATGTAACAATTAATTCACATTATTGTTTATTATTGAGTTTAATCTAAAGAGGTTTTAGGGCTCAGCTAAAGTTAATAAGAACTAATTATTGAACACAATGTTAACCAGGTCTAAGTCCGTCTGAGGTAGATTTATTGGGGATTTTAAGTTGCTTAATATCCACTTATTCAAAGTACCTAGCCTTATAAGCAAATTAAATTGTATGTAAATTATTTTATTTATGTTTATTTATAAATTTATAAATGAACAAACCTGTATTTTAAATAAATCTGGGAACATTTGACATTTACTCAGGGACAGTTGGAACTGGCTTTTGGGACGGTACTGGGACGATGATGAAAAAACTCATTTCATAAAAGAATATTGTGACAAAATCGAATTATGAGATCAGAATCGTAAACTGAATCGGGAGTTGAGTCAATCGTTACATCCCTAGTTGAAAGTGAAACACAATGTATTAGTGACTCAAACACATTTTAATTAACAAGCCACACTCACCAGCAACGAGGCTGTAATTGGTCCCTTAATAATCCACCAGATAGCAAAGTTGTCTGTGTCGTCCCAACATCTGCAATACACCAGATCGTTTCAGTTAGTGACAGTAGGAGCTCCAGCCTGCCAGGGAGACGGGTCATTCGTGTAAGAGTTTCAGCCACTGTTATGGTTGTAATATAATAATAGTAAAAATGAAAAAGGTGTTAGGTGTGGACCATTACTGTTTAACATTCCCAGTCACATCCCTGCGACATAGAATAACATTTGACTTTTAACAACACGCATCAGCATACATTTAAAACAACAACCATATTTTTCTATTTTCATCCAATACATGGAGGATTAAGTGTACACGTTCTGTTTTCTTGAGCAAGTGTTATTTCTGCACAAGTGTAAAAGTGTTTCTAAAATAAATAAAAAACTTTTCCACTGCATGTTTTTGTGTTGTTTAATGCTCTTTTTTGCAAAACAACCTTGTGTAGCATGCATATAATACATTGCACACTTCTTTGGCCCTTTTTTGTGGGTTGTTTTTTTCTGCCTTACCTCCTTTTGGAAAATGGGACATGGACAGAAAAGCGATTGGTTAAAAATTACAGAAAAAAACGTAAAGTACTCAAAATGGAGCTTGAAAGGGAGATAAATATAGAATTTATAACAATATGCTTTAATGCAGGTTGAATGATGATTTAAAATGATGATATACAAATAGACGCTGTCTCACCCTCTGTCATCAAAGAAGAACCGAGTTAACACCCAAAGGATCAGCACTGTCGACGGGAGGCCTGCCACAGAGCAGAAAAGGTTAAGTATTTAAGTTGTATCTATGTCAAATAATATAATTCCAAACAATAATGAACCCCAATAAGTAATATATACTATATACTGTTATACTGTTGATTCTGTGTCATATTTTTTCTGGCTGAGACACAGAAAGAGGATGAAAGTGGGAGAGAAAAGAGGTGAGATAGTAAAATGGAATGAAAACGATAAGACACATCAAAGACGGCCTGGATCCAGAGATACTGAGCAGCTCCACTAGGCACTGTTTGGAGAGTGCTCCTCGTCAAGATATAACAACAGACACACAGCTCACGTATATTTATTTTAAGATTTATCTAAGCACCAGCTGCCATTTGTGTTTTAATGATTTATTATTACCTCTGCAGGAGGTCATGTAATCAGCTGCTCCTGAGGTGAAAGGCACGCACTACAGCAACAGTACAACAGTGACATTCACTAAAGACCCAGGACAGAGCCGGTCCAATGTTGAAGCAGATCCCAATTAAATATTTTTGACATTCAGTTGCTACAGCAGTCTATCTTTTGTTTTTTTCTTATCAAAATGTAGTCAAGTTCTGTTTTATTTACAGCAGCAGTACAGAGCTATTTATTTTTAATCATTACAAGTTACTTTTGAAGTGCTTTTCACAGAAATCTCAGACCACACAAAGAGCTGGGAGTGCTCAGATCACGTCGAGACTTGGGGAGCATTAAATGTTGCGTTTTTCTTTAGATTTTTAAGAGGAGTCTTCTGCCTGAGACCTTTTAGAGCCGGGTTTACAAGAAAACTCTGGTCAGAAACACCAAACAGACATGCCATTGTCGAGTAACGTTCACGAAACAACGTTACGACACAAGAGCTGCGTTCACATGGAGCTACACCAAACGCCCCCAAATTATGTAGTGCATATGCCAGACCAGATTTTAATACGACTCTTCTGTAGAGACGTTGCTTACACATTAGGCTCATAGTTGTTTAGAAAAGACGTTCACATGAGAGCAGAGCAGCAGCCGCAATGAAACAATAACACCTCCTCTGTAAGATTCAAAAGTTTGCATTTTTTGGAAGGGAGAATAGCGTCCTTCTGTGAATGAGAGGCCATTCATTTTGATATACAGGTCAATATTGTCATGATTAGGGAAACAAGTGACCATTGGGATGGACAAAGACATTGCTTTTCTCAAAGATTAGTTGTTGTTTTTTTAAGAGTTGACCTTCTACAATATTTTGATTTATAAAGTTCACTTGTGCCTTTTCGATTACTCCATAAGTAATTGACAAAAGTCCTTGTCCAAGTTGCTCGGACTCAAACTATTGAGCAATAATTTAGTTTCTCTAGTGACTTAGCACCACCGTAGGTTCATGGCTTCTTAACTTTTTACCTTATTCGATGTAATAATAATTTCTGACACTACACTGTAACTTCTTCCAACTTTGCATAGTCCCTTTGAGTTTAGAAAGGAGACGGGACAGTTTATCCATGAAAACTATGATTGAAATAATGACAATCAAATTTTACTTCAATTTCATCTTTCTGTCTCTCTACGGATTTGTTGAAAACATTTTCCCGCCCCATGTTTCTTGTAATGAAGTAATAAGTGGAATCCCCCAGAGCAATGGTTTGAATTATTAATGTATTGATGTAAAAACAAGACACCTTGACCTTTGACAAACAAGAAAGCAACCCTAGTTTCTCATTAAGAAGATTCCTGCTTTTTTCTTATAAGGCTTATAAACCAATTCGAATTTCCGCAGTCACTGGCCGCGGCATCACTCTTCCTCTGACCTTTGCTGCTTGTCTTTAGACGCTAAATAAATTCAAAGCGTCTTAGCAGCGAGTGACTTAATACCATGAACCACAAGTGCTTGGAAAAACTCTGAAGGGCCTTTTCTGCCTAAATGAAGATAACAGAGGGCTAATACAGAGGGTGTGAAGCTTTGCTCAGTACCACGTGGGTTTAATATCTTAGGTTTGCTTCCATGCATCACCACATCTAGTTTAATCTTCTTATTACAAACTCCCTCAGGCTGTTAGCTAAACCAAGGGAAGAGACTGAAGAAAGTTTATTTGCATTTTGGAGTGTAGCATTACAAATGCTGGTGCCACTTTACAAGTCCATATAAATGAATAATAATTAAGTAATTTAATATGGGATGACAATACAGTGTTATAAAATCTTGAATGATCAGTGTTTACTTCAAAACAATAACAATTACGTTAACTTTAGCATTTATTAACCCTTGTTTAGGATAGAGTTGTTGAAGTAGATGCATTTCAAATTAGAATAAAGAAAAGAGTAAATCCTCCTTTGTGGTGCGAGAGGCAAGAGGTTTAGTCATGTAGCTGCAAAAAAATCTGCTGCAAAAAAGAAGATTATTTACAGTTTATTAGTTCTCTGAATTTAACTTTTGGAAAGCTGCACAAGTTTCCTACATTTTAGAGTCACACTATTTATTATCAGTTATGTCTAAAGCACAAAGGTCATACGTTGTCTTCCCCGCGTCAACGTGGTCCGACAAAACACATAAAAATATGGATGTCTTCATTCATTCATTCGTCATTGGCTTTTTCTTTATATTTCCGCTTTTGGAGCCTGCCCTCTGGTGGACGGCGGTATATTGCGGTATATTGCTGTATGGTGGCGCCCTTACTCGAGGACCTTTTAAGGGGTTCCATGAGAGTGGCTGGGTGTTGTAGGTCAATTGTTGAATTTAAAGTATCCCAAGTGAAAGAATGTGACAGTGAATGGTGGTTTGTCAGTGTCTGTCTCTAAGTGTGTGCCCTGAATCTATCTGGCCACCGTCCAGGGTGTACCCCGCCTCAGGTCCACAGTTGCTGGGATAGGCTTCAGTCACCCACGACCCCTAACGGGACTAAGTGGTAAAAAAATGAATAAATTAAATAATTTCAAATGCAATATTTTGCTTTATTTTGCTATTTTTAATTAAAGTTGAATTTTTAGATCTGCACACTATGAGGACAATAAGGAAGCATCCATCTCATGTAGCAGTAGTTGATTAAAGAGAAACAGCATTTATATTTATTTTCTTTTAAAACTTTCATACCTATTTATGGATCTTATTCAATGGCGGTAGAAAAATGTATTTCAATCTTACTATGAATAACAGTTTGTTACCTTTTTAAACTGTAAAACAAAATGAAACAAACTAAACTCAACAAAATAATGTAGTAAATAAAATGTGATAAAAATGCATGACGTTTGCTGTAGTTACCCATCTTCTAATACTGTATTCTATGTTTAATGTCCTTAATAATAATAAAATACTTATTGTCTATCCTTCAATCAACAACCTATAGTGTTTAACTTTAACTTTTATGAACCATTTCGCAATGTCAAACCCAAAAGCAAACCAGTTACCAATGTAGTGGATTACTTTTTCGGGATGCTTTGTACACCTATTGACTGTTTCCTATTGGAACCTGACTTGTTGGGACAAGGACTGCCCCTTACTGTACTGTATTTATTAAAAAATATACCTCCAGCCATTCATTTTTAATCTTGTAGCACGTCAAATTTAGATTTCATGAAAATACCAAAAACAGTGGGGGTAAACCGAGGTGGTGGGCGTCTGCTTAGCAACACACTGGAAAAACGAACAGAAAAGGATTAACGAGGAAGCATACGGCAAACAGGACACAAAAGGATGTGAATAGAATAGAGACTACACAAAGGCGACACGCTTTTAAAAGAGGGCTCAGGAAAACAAAAGGCAAGCTCATGCTCAGCTGTTTGAACAGGAGGGCCACATGAAATAAAAACATTACATTTACGTTTTCTAATCGTACTCACTAAACTTACTTGCATGATACTATTATATTTGTCCTCATTGGCCATTATTTGTTTTATTCAAAGCCCATTACATGAATCCTTTTTGGGACCAGTACTGAAACTGTTGAAATATCCGATTTATTTCTAGTGTCATTGTGTTCAGTTTTCACATTGTCTCGTTCATGTTAAGCATTCTCTAGGGTTGTCCAAATACCAGACCTGAGCATTAGAGCCTCTCCTCACTTCTCTCTTTTACGCTCCTTTCTGTCCTACTGGTGGAAATTTGTCAGACCACTATCTACTCTCAGTCAACCTTGTGCACAATTTATGCCCCACACAGCAAAAAAGTGACCTATGGTGTAAGATCACTATCAAAAAGATGTATGCACAACTTTAAGCATTCGTATTCGTATTTTAGCATTCGTGTTTGTATTTTTAAACATTTGTGCGTAAATTAACTTGACTGTAAAAATTTACGAGTACAACTCTGCTTTCTACGACTACGAATTCTTCACTACGAACACGAATTCTAGTTTACGGGTACGAGTAAAAAAACGGTTGAAATGACGTCACTGCCGTCCCAGGGCAGGTAGTCGAACCTCGATTCCATCTAACGCGCATGTGTCAAAGGTGAAAGATGGCTAACAACAGACCTGAGGCTGCTAGCCTAGGCTCAGCATCACAGGTAAAATAAATAACGTGTTTATGCAACATTTTTATACGATTTTACTATTTTGATAGCACTTTATAATGATATACATTCCTGCAACTCATAGACGTTATTGCTTTTGCTAGTGCTAGACGACAGAAGCGTTGATGAAGTGCTCTGTGTGAAAGTAACTTTATAGTTAGCGATGTTAGAACTTGACCTGTTAACTTAACTGCTATCATGTTTAGCAATGTCGATCAGAGCAGTAATGACAACTGAGCCAGACGAAGAAACGTTACTTGCTTTAGATTGCAAAATAAAGATAACGTTAACTTAGCTATGCCTATTTGTTTGCAAACGTACTTCAGTTGTAATGTCTTGAATGTCTATTTAACTTAACGTTACATAGTGTTGAATTGGTATGGCTAAGTAAACGGTACCATGTATTGCATCTAATATGTATTTTGGCATTTACAGGGACCACTGGCTACTCGGTTACTGCAGCGTCTGGAATCAAGGATCTCTGACACGTTAAGTCATCCATAATTTAATTTGGACTACTTCCAGTACGTTGTAAATCAGGAAGCCTTTATTCTGACATTTGCATCCCAGCTGAAATTGTGGAGTGTCTTTTATTCTTTTAAAGAATGATCCACACAGCTCTTTCCTATTGTCAGCACCTGCAGTCTACCTGAAAATTCATTCAGTAAAATAAAAAACATTGACATTAGCCATAAGCAAACCTTTGACAGGGTATAACAACTCACTCCAAGGCAAAACTAACAAGTAAAAAAAAAAAAAGTCAAAATAAGCATTGAATTGTTTTGTTTTATTGCTATTTTATTTGACAGTTTCTTGTTTCTGTGAATAACTTTATTAAATATTACAAAACCATTGTTTTGCTGTTATTATTGGTTCACTTTAAAACCAAAATGAAGTAATGTCACAGCAAGCTTTTTGTAACTGGCAGCCTGTTTCAGATGTTCATCTTTATACCATTAACTCTTCTGTAAAAACTGCTTATATCTTAGGTGTTTCTTTGTGTCAGACAGACTTTCAATGCACTGAACCATTGATATATAAATGTCTCTGCCAAATGATTTTAACGATGCAGGGATCAATCATGGACTGTACAGTTTCCATACTAGCTGGAGTCAGCGGGCACTAAATTTTTGGGACTTCAACTCCATAAGGTTCTTCAGGCACACCATCAAACATCTCCCAGTCAGTTCCAGCTCCATGTTCTGAAAATAGTGTTATTTTGTATAAAACATTTAGAATATTTTTTTGAAAAACACTGCCAAGCACACATTGATGTACAAAGGCCTAGTGCAGTGACTAAAAATAATTAAAATTATGCTCAGTTGACTGTCTAATTGTACGCTTAAGTGAAGCAACACACTACAGGCTAATTTTACATCTATATTTTTATTTAATAAAATAAAGCGCAATATAAATCCAATCCATTATTATGACAAAAATATTTTGTCAACAAAAATTTTTTCAGACAAAAACGAAACAAAAACTAAATAAAAAAGACTTCATAATGACTAAAACGATTACTAAATACACAAATAAAAGAAACAAGACAAAAACAACTTGTGATGACAACCAGTTAAGTAAGCCAATCAGAGCGCGCCTTGTTGTTATGCGGCGGTGCCCGAGAAGCTAACCGGAGATGACAGAGCAACAAACTGTTAGCACAAAGCGCTTTCCTGAAAATGAATCAGGGTAAATAAATATTTGCATTGGATGTTTAGGATGTCAGTGTTTTTGGAGCATTAGGAATACCCTCCTGTTCAATGCACTTTAAGTTCAAAGATGGTTTAGATGGTACGTTTATTATTATTCTTTAGCTTTCCTGTGCTGTAAGAGCCTTTTGTTAATTGCACATTTATTTAAATTAATTTAAAATAAGCTGTGAATGTGTATTTTGCATCTCTTTGATACACATTGATGTATTGCAAGATTTTTTTTTACTATTAGTTTTGTTTTTCATTGATTAAAACAAATTTCAATAAAGGCAGTTGTGTTGAAATAAACATTGTGAAATATGTTTGCACATTTAAATCTCACTTCTAAGAAAGTATAGTTTTATGTCTGATACAGAAGGTCAAAATTATTACCTTGAAATATTACTATGAATTTTTGGGGGATTTTTGTTGACTAAATCTATTCTAATTTTAGTCGACTAAAACTAGATTAAAACTAAAACAAATAAAATGACAAAAAATTTTGATCAAAAGATTAAGACTAAAACTAAATTTAAATTTCTTGTCAAAATTAACACTGGTGCTTATTATGATAAAAATAAAAATATGGTATCTTTACACATACTTTTGCTACTTTACCTTTCTGTGCTATATCATAACTAAACTTCGGCTACTGTCCCTACTCACCCCATCCAATCAGAATGTACCACCAGAAGTACTTCTTCTGAGACACGAAGGTCAAAGCCAGCAGTGTCTGTAGGTACATGCCCTCCACCAGCAGCCAGAAGTAATTGGCCAGGATACTGAACTGAAAGAAGGCCACGGCTGACTTACACGCCGTCTGGAAGAGATAAAAAACAACAAAGCGTGGGTTTAGTTCTTCAAACAGGCAACGGACCGTCTTTGCTGCATATCGATCCAGCCTGAGCCTGCAGCATCCGATGAGTCTAGCCTTTCTGTCTTGTATCCCAAACCATTAAAATAATCATTATTTCTACTACATATACAGGCCATGACACATTTAGTTGATTATATAAGGCACCCACTCAAGGAATTATGTCACATTTTGATGTATGATTTACAAATGCATCGTCTTTAAGGATCCCCTGCTTTAGCTTTTCCTCTACGTGACCCGACACAAGAGGTAATACAAAACCACAACCTGTAGACTGAGCAACCTGGGACTGACATTTGAAGTCCATCTGTACATTATCAATCTATTATGGAACAAATTTGAGAAAACAAAGACTAACTGACTGCCAGAATAAATTTTACAGTGAAGGATCTGCTCCTGCCATTAGGTATCAAATTTCCCTAAAATATAAGAGTGATTGTATCAAGGACAGAACGTTTTCCTACATCTGTGAATGAACTCTTAATCACACTCTCTTTGTGCAAATGTATTCCACGTTTATGATTAAGTGACACTATTAAACATAATTATTAGCATCACTAGCTAGCAACATCTTGGTTTGTGATAGCACTACTTTGCAATTATCTCTATCCCTTTTCCAAATCTTTTCACACTGGCATTAATGCTTGATAATTCTCAACATCATTACACGCAATTCAAATACTCGCTACTGCAGATTACAGATACTATATGTGATTAAGTCATCAACAAATGTTATTGCAATGTTGATTTTTGGAGCCATTGTTTTCAAAGAGATACTTTTTGCATCTGTCACATTGAGCATGGAATCATTTGCAGTTTCATTTGCTTTTTCTTTTACCTTTTAAGGCAAATCTTTCCAAACATTGCAATGTTTTACAATGCTAAAAAAACACTAAATTAAATGAAAATGACATGTAATACCTTAAGGTTCTGTAAATATACAAAAACAACTAAACTCAACATTATATAGTAAATAAAATGTGATAAAATGTGTGACCTTTGCTGTAGTACCAATCTCATTTATTTTTAATGTCCTTAATAATAAAAATAAAATCTTTATTGTCTATTCTTCAATCAACAAACTGTAGTGGTTAACTTTCCTTTCATAAACCGTTCCACTCTGTAAAAAAAATATTTGATTGTACTGGCAGTCCTTTGATGAAATAAATTGCACGTAAATACTGCACCTTCTTATATAACACGGATTTGCACCAAAAGCAGTTTTTGAAGTTTCAGAAGCCTTGTTAGTTGTAATAAAAGTGAGTTTTCACTGGCCCAGTTAGTGTCACTGCTCCTGTCTGCTTCTCTAAAATGAGGCTGTGCTGATATTAGCCTATATTGTAAGAAAATAAATAACTTAACATCCCCTTTTATGGTAAATGGTAAATGGCATGCATTTATATAGCGCTTTCCTGCACCCTTCTCGGGCACCCAAAGCGCTTTACATCGTGCTTCCACTCACCCCGTTCACACACATCCACTCCTGGGGCAGACAGAGAGGGGGGCTGCCACACAAACGGCGCTCAACCTTCTCCCAACCACCAAACACACTTCTACAGTCACACACATTCATACACCAGTGCTATAGACACTGGGAGCAAGGTGGGTTAAGTGTCTTGCCCAAGGACACAACGACAGTATGAACTGTGGGGAGAGCGGGAATCGAACCTACTACCTTCCGGTTGAAGGACGGCCGCTCTACCACTGAGCCACTGCCGCCCTTTTACAAATCACTCGTCAAGTTATTCTTTATTTATACAACGAAGAACTGTGACAATTTGTGTTTCTTTACAAAGACGGCACTGTAAATCTTGCCACAAAGGAGTCAAGATGGATTGTGTTTTCCACTATAAACCACACCTATACTGACAACGTTGCCTGTAAAGTAGTTATTGGTTTCATTGTGACCTAATGAACGCTTCCTGCTGACATGCTTCCTGACAGGTGCCATTCATCAGCCGTTCACCCGTCTTTCCCCCGTATGCTCCTCTTCCTGTAAGTTTCCATTGTTAACTCAATAAGGAGCCATTGCACTAACATTAGCATCTAATTAACGTGCTCACCGTGGACACCGAGCAGTGGTCCAAGGTCTCGTCAGCAAACAGCACCGTGTCTTTAATGAAAACGGCGCTGGCCCTCAGGATGAACGAGGCGAACAGGTTGATGTGAATGTAGTTCCTTGTGCAGCGGAATTTCCTGCAACAACAAAAAAGACAATAAAGACATAGGTTTTGACATTAGCCAATTAGCTGCAACAAGATCTGGGAATTCCCTCTTTTATGTTGTCTTTTCACGTAAACAGTGCTGATAATAACCGTGCTCTTTCACGGCCATTGCGTTTTCTCATCTGTTTGTCTCATGTTTAATGCAAGGCAAGTAGTGTTTGCTCAGCTTGATTGGCTTGTTAGCTCAAAATGTGTTTGTCAGTTAAAGACAAAAAGAAATGAATGAAACTACCCGGAATTATTCATCTTTTTTGAAAAATATGCAGATGATATCAGGCAATAACAAATCTTTTTTACGATCTGTTTATTCAGTGTGTAATACAAACCAGTTTTAGATTTATCTTTTCAATTGTCAGCTCTAATAATGGCCTGTTTATAAATGCTTTGGAAACAGAGCAATGATAAATGCATCTTTTCCGATTCAAGGCGTGTTCTCACTTTGGTGTTTGGTTCTTTTACTTTAAAAGACATCAATTATGAATATGGTTCAGTTTAAATGTTCAAAGATCGCTTTAATTTCAACCATACAAACCCGTCTGATCAGGAGCCATGTTGTGATACATGATCTAGCACTGGTTTTTCAGGTGTCCAAAAATACATTTTTGTACCCTTCTCAGACACCCAAAGTGCTTTACATGATTCTTCTTTTCACCCCATTCACACATTCACACCTGGGGCAGACAGAGGATCACCACCAAACCCACCTCTACAGTCACACACATTTACACACCAGAGCTGTGACACTGGAGACCAACCTTCTGGTTATAGAAAGACCGCTCTAACACCTGAGCCACTGTGACCCTAATGTTACAAAAAAGACCTCCAAGGAGTCATAACAAAACTTCTGCCGAACATGGGCTTTAAAAAGAATGGTCAACAAAACCAATCAAACCAATGTTTGATCATCCAAACAAACATCTGATACGTTCATCAGAATTTTCAGAAAGAGTTATAGTTTGGGAGTTTTTTTCTAAAAGGGACCAAATTGGTTGGACACACAAACCTAGTTGAGCTAAAACAATGTTGGTAGAGACAATAGTCTTGTTTCTACTGTGGGGAACGTTATGGGTTGGGTCAGTACGAGACGGTTTGGGCTTCTATATAGAATAAATCCTAGTGTATGGCAGCGAGAGGCTGGAGCTACAGCTGCTGCAGTAAACATTAGGCTGATTCTGGTTAACTCCATAGTTTCTGAACATTAAATTCATAGATCTGTGCCAATAATTTAGAGACCTTACGTATATTTGAAGCACAGGTTCTGCTTGTGTTTAATGCAGAGTAGACAATGAATAAAATAATAAAATTCTTGAAGTGAGTTTCAATAAATGCTGATTTAAAAAAAACAGAAACAGCAACCAGCTTTGTTGTTGGGAAAGTGAAGATTATCCATCGTCCAATCAGCTGACTGTAGTATTTATCTCCACCTTTTCCAAACTATGAGCCCAGGGACACTTTGCTGACTTTTCTAATCTTGCTTTCTCTCCTTTGAAGCGGTGATCTGATTTTTTATTTATTTTTTTTAGGTGCAATTTTGTTTTAAGTCCAACAAAGAAATACACCAAAAATCATTTTAACCAAGTGTGAGCTGTACCTCCTTGAAACAAATATGCATTTGACTTTTTTCTTCAAGACAGAGGATGCAAAACCTAAGAAGTGGATTGCGTCAGACTTTCTCACTTGTTCTGACTCAGCCAAGCATTGACCTTATTTCCGAAATCATTTGTCTGGTTTGAAATGAGCCAGGCCTGTGTAAAACAAATCACAAGTCATCAACGCACAAGGGTAAGATTTGTGTCCGACTCGATCTGACGTCATGCGTGCGCAGGAACTGAAAGTGTTTTAAGACTGGGACTGATGAAGTGTAAAAGCCAAATGTTACAGTTCTTACCTGAAAAAACAGATCGTCTGAACAGTACAAAATCAAATTGACCTTTTTGCTTCCCTGTATGTTTCTCAGTCAACACTCTCAACACATTAGACCATAATGAAAGAAGAATAAATGGTCTCTAGTGACTGATTTTTTTGAGTGTTCGGTAAAAAACTTCACCAAATTTCCAGCTGTTGCAGTGTTGGCAGGTTTTGCTCCTAGCATCAATAAAAAAGACTGATGCAGGACTCAGATCAGCTGTATTTTCTATGAAATGTATAGTATATTTAGAAAATCAATATTACTGAAAGGATTAAAAAAAATAATAATAATGACACTTATCTTTAGTAAACCCATTATAACACATGTGAAAAGTAAGAGAATTTCGATAAAATGACTATAAAAGATGCACTAATTGAGGAGTTTTGGCATTCAGATGAGATTTACTATCATTTTGGCAACAGTTTCATTCTTTATTATGGTGATTATTTTGTCCTTCCAGTGCAAGAGTCATTATCCTGGTCCGAATGTATGATTAAACCACTCAACCATTTAGTATGCATGTCAGTACTGCTCCTCATTTGTTAACTGAGCTAATAGCGGCTGAGAACACATCCTGTTTGCTTCCCTTGTGTGATTGTCCGCGTGTGCTTGTGCTTGTGAGTGGAGTAGATACTGCTGTAGGCTTACCTAAAGGCTGAGAACACCACGATGGCTGTTATGAGCGAAATGAGAGAGGTAGCATAGCCCACGGTGTAAACCTGTCTGAAGGTGGAGAGGTAACTCGTCTGCACACAGCCAACATGTGAAGAGAGAAAATAACATGAGATTGACCACAGAGACGTCATAGATTCACAGTCAAGATATGAAACATTTTCTCCATCTCCATAAGTAATGTCATCAAAAAAAGATACACGGCTACCACTGCAACTGCCACAAAGATAGAAGAATTTAAAATTTCTGTACAAAGACAAGAGAGAATGTGTGCTATTTGATCTAATCTATCTATCTTTCTATAATTCATCTATAATTCATCAATGTGAATGCTATAACCTCATCAGTCAGAGGTTGCTAGTCTTTGATTAAGAAGCACAGGTCCTAAAAAGATCCATGTGTAACTCTGATTCCTCCATGTTGTGTTAATTATTGTTCTAGCCTTTAGCTGCTGTAGGCTAAATGTTTCTATTTGGATAGTAGTTACATATCAAGCAACTTGCTAATGTTCTCTACCCACACATGGAGATCATCTCGTTCTGAGTAGTATTCACTACTGTTTGAGTTAAAGGTCCTGTCAAAACTGCATTGCAGCCACTTTTAGACAACATGTGTGTCCAGAAAGGCGCGTTATAATTAAAATGTATTATAATAATGATTATTATTTCTATTAATATTATACATGTGCAAGCTGCCCATAAAGTTTGCAAACAATAAAAATGATCTATAATATACATAAAGTCCATATTTACGATATTACACAGGATCTGGTCATGAAATTCAGCCTTTTTCTGAATTTGTTTTTTGCAACTGACTAATTAGGAAAGACAATAAAGCCATATTCAATAGTAATTCATATAAATTATAAAATAAGATCTGTGCTACGTCTCCCTTTAATGTAAACACAATCAAAGAATAACTAATTCCCACAAAATGATGACAAATAAATTATGTTTAAAATATGCTCACACTTTCAAGAACAATTCAAGCACCAAAGTTATATTTTATCAATTTGCAATTTTTTTGTGAAATTAAGTCTGAAAAAAACAACAAAAGGAAGCATATTTCATCAACATAAGGAGTGTGCCGTGTACCTCTGTTTCCGGCTCGGGGTCCTCGCTGAACACACAGGCGTCCTCGTAGGGCGGGTACGGATCTGACCAACCATCAGCTGTGCAGTTCCTGTAAACAAAGCCTGGACCACACCATCACACAGGTTAGGCTTTAATAATTTAATCTGGGCAAACATCCACATCAAGGAATCCAATTATACAAGAATTTATTGCAGCAACTAGTCTGTTGTTAGCCACACATGAGTGCATTTGTGCCCAAATCCGGATCTGTGTACACACTGACATTATCAATGACACTGTTAACTGTGGTCACAATTGGTTTGAAATTCAGTTTTTAGGGGAAATCAATATGAAACAAGGATTTTAAAGGTTTAGTTTCTGTTAAGTCAATATATGTCCTCTTAAAGCCGGGGTAGGCAAGATTGAGGACTGTCAAAAAAAGCAAGAACAACAGCTAATCAGTTGTAGCTGCGATAGCTTGCATCTTCATAGCGCCCTGGACAGTGGACAGTTAATTGCAGTGCTTTATATATTTATTAATAATGTCTTTGGTATGTGTTCTGGATGCTGTATGTTGTGCGGTGTTTGTGGTTTTGTGTCTTGTTGGGTTTCTTCTGTCTATTGATTGTTATTGTGTCTTTTTAAAGCTGCCTCTATGCCCTTTGAAATGACCCCTCGGGGACAAATAAAGTGATTTGAATTGACCTGAAACTTAGAGACAGAAACCATTCACTCTCACATTCATTTACTAAGGACACTTAGGATTTACCAATGAACCTAAACATGCATGTCTTTGAGCAGTGGGAGGAAACCGGAGTACCTGGAGAGAACTCGCGAAAACACAAGATGTGGCCGACTCACAAAAAGATGATATGATATATAACTACTACTAATTGTATTAATATATTACATTACAATAATACAGTTACAGTAACATAACATTAAAAAAAATTCTCAATGGTTTACCCTAAAATATAAGCTACTGAATGTTGGCAGTATTGCTAATGTGACACTTGTCGTAGGACTAAATGTGGTATTGGGGAAGTTCCTTGCTAGATTGTCTAACTCCTAGTCTTTATAGTCTTTATAATATAAATAATATTTGCAGGAACAGCCACATATCGGCACTAACAGCTCTAACTCATCAAAGTCGTGTTTCAGGCTGAGATAACAAATAATGCTATTCCATTACAATTAAGGTCATATTTTAGTCCCTGCTCTGCTGATTTAATAAGAGGCCACTCCATCATATTCTCAATTATTAGACTGCCCGGTTTCAAAGAGAGTTATCTTTGATGACATTCTTAACATTTCATTCAGACGTTCTTGTTAATATGTTGCACTGACATCCCCTGCTCTCGAACATTCCTCTCCATTAGTGCGTTCAGACAGAAAAACTGATGCTGTCTTGTCAGCGCTCAACTGCTGACATTTACTTGTAGCTTTGCGTCTATTTAGCCACAGTCGGTGTCAGGGGAAGGTTGTCAGCTGGACGTGGCCCTTCTTTGACCTGAATGTGGGGATGAGGAGGCGGGTACAGTAAGTACACATAGTGCGGTCGGCCATTAGCGTCATTGTTCAGTGCGTTGTTTGAAGAAAGACACTTGTAAATATCTTTAAGCTGAGCAAACAGGAGGGAGCAGATAAATGGTGCTTGCTGCCATCTGAAAGCAAATTTTGTGGTTATGTGGCTGACATGTAATGAGCAATGGTTTTCATTCAAAGGTAACGATAGGGCATTATACCTTAATGGTCCTGACCTAAATTTGATCCTCGGTTAATGACAAGAGCCACACAAACAAAATGTCTGCCTTTCGACTCAAAGTCGGAGTCAAATAGACACATTTGCACAGTTGTAAAAGTTTCTTGTCCTCATTGTTGTATTACAAAAAAAAATAATTATTCACGTGCTACAACTTGTTAATGTCTGCACATAGGTGTAAAGACGCTCATTAAATCAAAGCCTTGACTACATCTGGAGGCACTGTGAGTATATTTTTCTCCTCTTTATGGGCATCCTTGGTGTCACTGGGAGGCAGAATTCATTCTTCCCTTCAGAAGCCTCAGAAAATGTCAGGCTGTGATGCATGAACTCTCCAGACAAGATTTCATGTCATTTCTTCTGCCAGAGAGATCTCCCAGTGCATATAGTGTTGCCAACCAACACAAATGAATAATTCATAGCACCCTGCTTCATCGGAGTGACTCTAACTTGCATTAGCATGGCAGATTAACCGAGAAAGATAATTCTACTAAAAGTACAAAATAAGATTCATATAGCATCTATCTCCCCACACACATGTCGCCAAGTTTATCTACCTGCTTGGTTACAAGTCTGCTGCTGTGTGAAGGGGCAAGTCAACAACATGGAGCAAAGTCAGTGTTCTGTTGTTTTTAGGGGCGGCTGGTATCAATGGGTTAGGTGGGCTAAGCCCCTTCTGTCACAGGCTTTTCAATGTATTAAACATGTATTAATACATTGCATTAATGTGTTGGTGATTGACAAGTGTGAAGGCCCGCCTCTTAAATTACGGGCTAATAGAGCTTAACATATTCAGCCCAGATACTTGAGTTTGATTGAAACCTAGAGACTTACAAAGGAACAGAATCACATTATCATCAGCCGTTGGTGAGTTTGTTCAGTAGGGCGCAGCTAGAGACTGAGGGACTGGGGTTCAAATCTCAGCTGGAGCAATTGTTTTCCCCAATGTTCCTGGATGCAGGCAAATAGTTTCTGGAACACACCGTGCCAAAATAAGAGAGTTCACAGATCCTGTTCGGTCGAGTTCACCCCTGCTCACATGTGATTGTTATCAGCCCACCTTTTAAATGTGACCACTGGCCACTACTGGTTGTTTTTATTGTGTCAGGTGTTGTTCATAGAGTGTTTGCCTAAATACTTTGGCTAAGGCTATTTGACCATCACTTAGCATCTAATCTTGATTAAAATGAGTGGATCAGTGAGTCAGTCTGTGAAGTTGGAAGAATATAGACTATCGAAACCTTGTTAGTATTTCTCAAATATTACCTACACCAGCTTTTAGATTGTGGCCTAAAACTCAAAGACAAGCTTTTTCTATACAGGGAGATCACACCTTAATTTGTGCATGCTCACTTTTGTACAGGATTAAAGAAGCGGCATGCAACCATTACAACTTCTAAATGAAGAGGCATTTAACCACTGTCCAGCCTCTCTTTCATTTCATATGAAAGAATGTCATGGATGAATCTAAATGGTCTTTTCTGGTGTTCCTAATGACTGCTGATGCTTAATGGTTTGAGGAGTATTTAAAGGCTTGCAGCTTACTTGACAGTGTTTTTAATCTATCTCAGAGTCCACTCAGTGAGTCAACCCTATAGAGTCATAATTTAATATGCCAAATTTGGCTTGTTTGGACATAAATAAAAGCTCACTGAAAGAATATCAAAGTAAATCATTTCTCCACTTAATCCTGACTTCATCCTTAATATGAAACGTTGTTAATCTTTAATGAAAATGTATGAAAGTCTATAATGTATTCAAACCATAAATAATGACATTCTTTATTTGTCTAAATATATAATGTTTTTTAATGGACAGCAAAGTTTGTATAAACAGGGAACAGTAAAATAGCTCTGATTTAGCCAGAAAAGCCTTTATGGAAAACCCCTCAGGAGCACTAATAAAGTACTTGTTGATAAAAATATCTGCGTACATGTAGACCGACCTTGATTGCTGGTGAAATGCTGGAAGACTTCAGAGCAGGAAATATTGACCACTTGACCAACCTCAGCTCTCAGCCAGCAGTTGATACCGTCCCAGTCCGTTCTACAGCCTATAAAACACACAACATACAAGGCTCAGATATAAATATCATCAATCCTTTTGTGAAAATATCATGGGACATTAGTTACAGGCCACTGGCTTTCCCATTTACCCATTTGCCCATTGCACAAGATTGGTCAATACATGTTCTTCACTGCGTCAGAGCTCATTCGTCGCAGGTGAAAAGGTGAAGATTCATTATTACGTGTGAAAATAAATGAATTTAAAGCTTTCTCTTGATTTCTCTTAATAACATAAGTAATTCAGTTTAAAGTCACGGTCAGAAAAAACACTTTTCCCATAGAGGCTGTATAATTCTTTACTTCCAAAGCCCAAAGAGAGAAGCCGAGGCTTGACTAAGGTCGAACTTGGTGACCAGCTTTGCATGATTATCTAACATGACCTTAAAGAGAGAGGCCTGCCCTTGTGCTGGATTCACAACAGGGGACAACAATGAAAGTACACACAGTCCGACTGAACAGCAGGGTGCCAAATGACCAGGAGATCACACCATTATCATTCTGTTTTATTTCATCTAGTTATTGTAGCTACAAGACTATATTTGGTAAAGTCTGTACTAAAATGAAAGGCAAGGCTAATTACCTTTAAAGCTTTCTTTATTAAAGCAACACTTATTTTTTAACATAAACCTAACAAAAGACTAAAAGACACAAGTGCTGCTGTAAACTCTTATGGGATATCTCATTTCATACAAAGTACAATATATAATATATATATATATATATATATATATATATATAATATATAATATAGTGATGTAGAGTTGTGTTGATGTGGTGGTCAAATAGTTAAGATCAACTTTCCAAATGTTTTGTTTTTACAAAAGAAAGATGTCGTTTGAATCGTGCCCTTTCCATTTTCTAATTTCTGTAAATCTTTCATTTATTGTTTGCATAATTTCTCACATTTAACCTTTTGTTCTTGTCATGATTTCCTCTGTGTAATCACAGAAGGAGCAGGTTCTGCATCCCTTCAGCAGCGTAGTCGAGTGTTCTGGTATTAGACTCACTGTAGAGGGACGTACAAATATTCAGACACGATGCATGATTCATTTAGTTAGAAATGAATGTCCCAGATGTTCTGTGTATTCACTATGTCACCGCTTTCTCTTTTTTCCTGAAAAATCCCTCATAGGAAGTTACTATAACTTGTTGCAAGCGACTGGAGACTATCCCGGATGAGTTTAGGCGGGGTACACTCTGCACAAAACCAGTTAATCACAGAGTACATTTACAGACAGACAATCTTTCAAACTCATGTTTATTCACCACGGACCATTTAGAGGCACCGGTTTACCTACATATACATGTCTTTGATGGTGGGAAGTGCCCAGAGAAGAAGCACAGTAGCACCGGGAGGACAGGCAGACTCACACAGAAAAGCATTTGCATTTTGTGTTATGAGATTTTTACAAGATAGTTCTGTATTTTTTACATTATATTGTCTTATTACATAAAGACCCAAATCGTCACGGAGCAAGGGTTCCCTGTTGAGTGCAATATTTACAACCCTTCCTTTGACTTCACTGCTATACTTTTTGTGTAGCATTCAAAACGTCTCTATTTCTAATAAAACATGTGGAGACTAAAGTAATAGGCCTATCATTTTAACTTTAGTCTCCAGAGTCTGATATAAGACCAAAAAGTAAGATTAGTCCCAAGACCAAGACAAGACTACAGGTGTAATACAGATGTTCACACTTTCTTTCAAAGACAGTCCGATTTTATAATTGTTTTTGGACATGAAGGTTTTTGGATTAGAAGTGTTAATGTCCCTCCAGATGATTACTGTACTATAAATATAAAAGCATATAAATGCACCGTTTAGTATGAATTTAGTTTTCAATGATCAAACTATTGTACTTTCTTTAAATGTCAGTCTAAGTCTAATAGCCACTTACACATGAAAAGCCCAAAAATAGCATATTTCTATTTCATTTGGAGAGTTTTAAACCATGAAGAACAAGCTCTGGGCAATACATAACACTGCCAAGAAACCGAGATCTTTGCCTCGGGTTAATTTAAAACCTTATGTGGTAAATGACATGTCGTCTTCTCACAATTAACACACAGAACTTGCTGCTTTCCTGCAGGACTTCAGACATGTCTGGTGTAATAAAAATCTAAAGGCAGCTAAACAAACGTGTCAGTCCTTTTTAAATGCAGAGGACTTATTGCACTTTCTCTTCCGACCACTGGCAGCTGGAAGGTACAAACTCAAAAGTGTCCTGCCGTCTAATACTCACTCCGAGTACGCCACACTTCCTGTTAACATCTGCTTCAGCCGCGTCAGGCTTTCATCAGTGTAAATGTGCTCTAACGGCTGACCCGATTCCCCTGTCACAAACCTCATTCTGGGAAAGCACAAAAGGGAAATTTCCATTAATCCTGAAAGTCCATCGTCCTGCGCCAGTGGACTTTGTCTTGTCATGTTTCTGGAAATGGACTCTGATGAAAGCTTTTGCACAACATCAAACCTGTCAGAGGCGTCCATCTTGTCCCCATACAGTCCCCAGAGTGTGGATAATAATGACACTTATAATAGATTTATTTGTGGATGAAGACGGACAGCTTTGATTAATGTAGTCCACTATGATATGAGTCACTGGGAATCCCTTTGATGATAACCATTGTGTGTGCTGCTGCCAATATGTAAAGCATTCCTAATTTACATGAGGTAAATGTCAACAGCAGTGAATAAAAAGCCAACACAGGAAAGGCAGAGGAGGGTCTGACTAAATGTCAAACGCTTTTTTCCAAAAGAAAACTGCTGAGGATAAAAAAAAACACAACTCTCCTCGGGCACTTGAAGTTTGGTGAAACATACAAAAATGTTTCAAGGGGCCTAGAGTGATGTCTGACTGAAAAATAAACAGAGTGTGGCTGCATGTGAAATTAGGACTCCAGCTCTTCACTCGGCGCAATGCTTGTGAGGCTGAGTTAGACCGAGGCGATCAGTGAAACATGTGTTTACTCATCCGTGTGCACTGTCTGGTTTTATAAAGTGGCTTGTGGTAAAAGGAAAATTTCATGTGATTAAATATGTCAGCAGCAGACCATAGCCAACTCCATTACTTATTCCACAAAAGTCACATCTGACGTAGCGAGAAAAGTTTGCTGTGATAAATAATAAATAATAATGCTTGATGCAGTCAGTTTATAATGAAAGATTTCTCAGTGCATTTTAAAGCCACACACGCAATTTTTTATTGTTAAAAGTTTGGAATAATTATCATAATACATTAAGAAGTTTGTCATCTGTGTTTGACAAACAGCACAACAGACCTCTTGGTGATAATCCACAACAATCCACGCCTTGTTTAAAACGTTACTGCTGATATTCTCATTTCTTTCTGAATGAACCTTGTCCACTGCCATCAACAGACACTCCTTTTATCTGTACCACTCGCCTTGCCCCAAAAGAACGGATGATCAAACAGAGTGCTTGTTTTGGGGCATGTTAAAACTCCCTTTGACAATGAAAACTGCAGTACAATGTGGTTCAGCTTGGACTTGTCATTAGAAGAAGATAAATACAAATATAACCTAACATTTAAACAAACATCGCCCTTTTTTTATTCAATTTATTTTATACATTTTTTTTCTGAGTGGTGGGGTTAACATATCTGTCTCCACACATGTAAACGGATCTACTCACCTCCACATTATTGTAATGTGCTTTATGAGTAACACTGGGTGTTCAATAATCCATAGTATGCCTATAAGACATCACGTCTAATATCTTTGTTATGGCAGTGTTATCTTTTCTTAAGGCATGTCCAATTAATCTTTATTTCCTTCTTGTGATCTCCTCCAGGATATATAATCTAAATAATCTGAAGGCACTTACAAACCCAATTCCCAAAAAGTTGGGACACTGTCCAAATTGTGAATAAAAACAGAATGCAATGATGTGGAAGTTTCAAATTTCAATGTTGAAAGTGAAACTTTTTATATATATATATATATGGTGCTTTTTCCACCTGTAGTAGGCACTCAAAGCGCTTTACATACATTAAACTATTGATCAGTGTTACAGAACTTCACTGGAGGCAATGAAGGTGTCTTGCCCAAGGACACAACAACAGTATGTGGGGGAGAGCGGGATGTTATGATGTTTTGGGATGTTTCGAGCGGGGATCGAACCGCCCACCCACCGGCCGAAGGACGGCCGCTCTACCCACTAAGCTATACTGCCCATTTCGAAATGTAATGCCAGGTACTGTCTTATTTTTGATTTCATGAGAGCTACACAGTCCATTAAAGTTGGGACATGCAGCAATAAGAGGCCGGAAAACTTAAATGTACATATAAGGAACAGCTGGAGGACCAATTTGAAACTTATTAGGTCAATTGGCAACATGCTGGGTATAAAAAGAGCCTCTCAGAGTGCCAGTGTCTCTCAGAAGTCAAGATGGGCATTCCCCCAATGCTGCAGCGAAAAATAGTGGAGCAGTATCTGAAAGCAGTTTCTCACAGAAAAAAATGCAAAGAGTTTGAAGTTATCATCATCTACAGTGAATCTGGAACAAACTCTGTGCATAAGGGTCAAGGCCAGACTGGATGCCCGTGATCTTCGGGACCTTAGACGGCACTTAATCACATACAGGAATGATACTGTAATGGAAATCACAACATGGGCTCAGGAATACTTCCAGAAAACATTGTCAGTGAACACAATCCACCGGGCCATTTTCCATTGCCAAACTAAAACTCTAAAGGTAAAAAAAGAAGCCATATCTAAACCATTTCAGAGCTCATCAGTCGGTCGTGCCCCATCCCACATTGGTGATCACATGTCCCTCACATCTCAACTGACAATGGTGTCCATGTCATGCAGCGTTTGACTCAAACAGAAAAAAAATCAGAAATCAGCAGGATTTGGACAAAACAAGTGCTTCTTCTTAACCTGATGCCACTTTTAATATACTTAGAGACTGACAATGAATTTGATTCTGTGACACATAATATACAGACACTTTGCTCTAAAGGTTTTTGCGCCGGAAGAATTGTCGCAGGGTCAATTGAGAGTCAGTGTGTTCACAGTCGACCAGGGCTCCACGGTTTGTTGCACAAAGTTGGCAAAGTGTGACAGCAGTAAATCAAGAAAAGCAAATCTAGAACTGACAAAGACATGTAATACGTGCTATGTCAAACTAGAAGAAACAGAACCAATAAGCACTGGAGAACAAATAAATGATGCCTAAGTTGAACAAGAGTAGTATTCAAACTTTTCAAAAGAACCAGCCTACCACAAATTTTATTTTTATTGAAGAAAATTCAGAGCCCTGCTTTTTTTATTTTATTATAATAGCGTTATAATAAATAGAATCTATAATGTAATTTAACACAAATAGTGGTTTTAGAAATAATTATAATGGGCGTTACAAAAAAAAAAAAACACAAACAAAATAACCTAAAACCAAACGTAATATTTACCAGACGTTGCAATGAATTGTAAATGTTTCACCTACATTTTCTGGGTAATGATTGATTTGGCATTTTTGAAATAATGGTTCTCCGACGAATAGACTGGGAGAAAGAAAAAGGAAATGAATTTAACGGTTTCTGGTATAATGCTGTTTTGAAGCACTATAACCCTTTTTGGTCTGCTGCAGATGTTTCTCTGAGGAGCTCTTGTTGTTGTATTGTGTTGCTCTGTGTTGTTATACTTTAAATGACATACATTAAATTTGTCAGGGTTACCGTTTATTTTAATGCCTTTTCATATTTTAATGTAAAATCTTGTTTTTCTAATCCAAATGAATCAAAAATACCAGTAATACAATCTATATAGCTCCTCACTCTGATTAATGCCTATAATTACCAAAACTGATGGGGTATGTTTTAACTTTAAAGCCACAATGAAATACAGGCTCTTCAAATTTTGTATCCAATGGAGTGCCTTGGATGTTTTTTGTTTTAAATCTGGGCCAGTTTTTTTTTGCAGAGTGAATGAACCTTTAGTAGTATTGTAGGTTGGTCTGTGTGTGATTAACACTCACACTCCCATCATGCCATTTGTTCCAATCCACTGCATCCAGTGTATTATCTAGTCCTCCTACAAAAGCCATCTTTCAATATGGTGGTCTGGTGAAAAATGCACAGCCTTCACTTGTCACCATGGAGAGCAATAATGAGGATGTGCAATTATTCACTTTGGAGCGGGAATTCGGGTTGTTTACATAAGTCAGTCTTTTCTGTCAGAGTCAAGATGATGTTCCTGACGCGGCCAGTGAGACTGAGGAGGAATGCACTTTCTGCTCGTGTCATTTTGTCAAGTGCTTTCTCAAAAGCTACTAAGGTGCACTTTAGCCCGAGAGTGAAATCAGGCATGTAGCATTCTTGTTATGGTGGATATCATCTCAGAAGCGGATGTATATCATTCAAAGCACTGTACCTATCTCACAAAACAAATTGCACTGAGCATTTTCCTTAATAGTTTTTCTCCTCGACTTGTTTGAGAGAATCTTAGAAGTGTGAAATTAAAGTATCAAATATTTATAGATAGATTTATTAAACCACAGTAGACAGTTTAGAAAGGAGTAATCTGTGGCAGACTCCACAATCTTCCCAGGAAAGATTTGTAGATCCACTAAAAGTCTGAGGTGAGGAAGTCAGAAAAACTAAAACGCAGGAAGCAATTCATAATAAAATTTATCAGAAGAGTATTAGAGTCATATTGCGGTCTGAACAGCTCTGAGATGAAAAAGGACACTTCACAGCAAAGCAAGAGAAACATACAGCGCCCAACAAAAAACATGTGCCACATTCACATTAACCTCGGCCTTAACACCTCGCGTTATTCCTCACATCGATTATATAGTTGTTATTCAGTGTTGCACATGCATTTGCACTTGTCACTATAACTTCTGTGGCATCCTTATGAGCACATACACTACACAGACTCGATAATTAATAGGAAACCTTGCAAATATGAACTCATGATGCTGTATTCACAAAGGTTTTCTTTCTCACAGATTAATAAAGTGTGCCCTGAAGCCTCTGAAGCTTATGTCTCAAGAGTTTTTCATACATTTGTTGTGTTAATAAAGTCAGAAGTTACCATTTTAAGTCGGAGTTAAGGAGCTGCAGTACATGATAGGGCCATATACATATAGCTGTTGGTAGCGGCTAATCGTAATTGAGAAAAGACCATAAATAATTGTAGATGGTCTGGTTAATCATAATAACTAACTACAATGGAGCAACCTAAATATATTTGTGTTTGAAGCTTGTGACTCTGCTTTTTTCACTGTGTCCTGTCGAAAAAAAGAGGGATGTTATATCACTGCACCACACAAACCCTTAAAGCAATAGGGCAAGTGGAACACATGACAACAAGGTATACGATACATGCGCACCTAAAACACACGTATTACAGCATTAATGTTCCAAAATGCTGAGCTGGAAATCTACAGAAACCAACCCTAACATATCAATCAGACGTAAAGCTTACCATTGACAACTGGGTTCACTTTGTGTCAATTGTTCAGACAGCCTCCTCTATTGCCATTAACTGTGTGCTATATGAACTGTGTTTTATAACTATAAAAAATATCCAGAAAATAAATATACTGTACACATCTGCACTGTGATATGTTTTTCTAGCTCACTGTCACTACACATTTATACAGCAGTGGAGTCACAGGCCTGAAAGGAGCTTGGCACTGGTTGATTAACTCCTGTGTTGTTGTGTTCAGTTACAGAAAAAGGCACAGGGCTTGTGGAGGTGAGACAATCAGATCAGCTTTTCATTCAGAGGCCCTAAAAGCCATGGCTGTATTTTTCATTCATTTTGTGTCTATGAAGTTATGCAATTGATGGCCTTACATGAAGAGCACTTGTTTTTGTATTTTGTGCCAGGACCAGACGAGACATCATCACAAAAAAAAACAAAGTACCGTCTCTATTTTAATATCAGGGCATATTTATATTGCACATTAAAATGTACAGCAAAACACATTTCATCTTTGTGATTTAAAATGGTCATCATGAGGGGTTTCCAACTCTTTGAAAAAAAAAGGGCAACATTTGATAAAAGGCAGACATCTCTTTTTTATTCTTATTCCAAGTTTCAGGTTTTACATCGATTTCAGCAAGTTTTAGATGGGTTTGAATAGGTTTAAGTTTCATTTGAGTAGGTTTTAGGTGGATTTGAACTTGTTTAAGTTGGATTTGATCAGGATTTAGTTGAACTTGAACAGATTTTAGATGGATTTGAATAGGTTTTAGTTGGATTTAACCAGCTTTTAGTTGGATTTGATTAGGTTTTAGATGGACTTGAAATGGTTTTAGATGGATTTGAACAGGTTTTAGTTGGATTTAACCAGCTTTTAGTTGGATTTGATTAGGTTTTAGATGGACTTGAAATGGTTTTAGATGGATTTGAACAGGTTTTAGTTGGATTTAACCAGCTTTTAGTTGGATTTGATTAGGTTTTAGATGGACTTGAAAAGGTTTTAGATGGATTTGAACAGGTTTTAGTTGGATTTAACCAGCTTTTAGTTGGATTTGATTAGGTTTTAGATGGACTTGAACAGGTTTTAGATGGATAATTAACATTGCATATATTTTTTCCTTCAATATTCTGCAGTGATCAGTTGATTCCACTACAACATGCTCCAAAACGTAACAACCTTTCCTAAAGCCATTGTCTCTACTCTCAGTGAGAGTCACAGGTTGTAGAACAGACTGTGCTGTTCAATATACACATACACATATTGTTTTGCAAATTAAATGTGTTACAGAGCATAAGTGAGTTAACTGTGTTGGCCCCGGCCCTCCACAAGAGTTCCATGTTCTAATGTGGCCCTTGGGAAAAAAATATTTGCCCACCCCTGCTTTAGATGAATTGGATCAGGATTTAGATGGATGTGATCAGAAATAGTTTTAAGTGTTTATGCTGGGCCCACAAACAATATATTTTATCACAGAAGTGGAGGCCGCAAAAAATCTCACCTCATGCCACGATTGGCCCCCGGGTCAGACTTTGGACATGCCTGGTCATCATGGTTAGCTCAGTCTATATTTTATAATTATTTTCAGTCACATAGAGTTACAAAGTGTTGCTGTAAATTTGTTCTCATCCAGCACTAAATCAAAGACAGAACTCAATTGGACACATTTTGTTGTCAAAAAAAAACACCTTGTCTCATTGATTATTCTTTAAATGATCCCAGAGGAAGCAGCTGTCCCATTAGACTTTGGCTAAATATTCCCACCGTACTTCGCCCTGACACTGAGCCATCTCGGTTTGACCGCTGGGCACACAACAGCTCAGTGCCTCTGCTTTTAGCCTTGTTAGTGGCCGCTCAAGCGAAATGAAGCAAATGTTAATGATTTTAATTACACATGTGCTCATGCGTGTGGCTGTGAAGAATGTCAACACCTGTCGCCAGCTTGACACTCTTTATACGGGGGATGACAATTGAGCGCGGCCATGTTTAGACTAAGACAGCTGGCTATTAAAAAAATGTCTTTTCCTTCAGTGTTTTTGGCTTCCATCCACAGTAAACTAGACTTAATTACACACTGGGAACAATGCTTTATCAAGCCGATGCTGTCAGGAGCATCTCGAGGAGAAGACGATTAAAAGTGGCTGCAAATACAGGATGTGTTTCACATTTAGAGGTAACTATTGAAGTTGAAGAGCCGTAGAGTGTTTGCACAGTCACTAATTGGTACCAGGGATTAGAGGGTTTTATTGTGCGATTTTTGTGTTTCTTTTTTTAATTAACGTTCTGTAAAAGGCACATGGCAAGTGCGGGTTAACCCAGATGGTTCTTGTACTGAGAGATTAACAAAAACAATTCGAGCGTTAATTTGTATTTTTTAATTTTAAGAAGCATCACAATTATGTTTTTAGTTTCAGAGACAGTGAGACTTGATGGATGAGGAACAAACAAAATAAACCCCTGTTTGTACAGAAAGGCAGCAGTATTACAGGGAACAGGAAAGGCTTAAGTACCCTGATTAAATTACTCCAGCTCAAGTGTTGCTTTATAAATTGTATCTGTCGGGTTGTAAGGTCGGATCAACGTCATGTCCAAGTAAAGAGCAACTGTGTAACTGTGTGAATTCAATAAGCCCCTCGGGGTCCAGCTCTAAAGTTCAAAAGGCTTGTTCCAGTGACACTGAATGATGAGTTTGTTGCAGAAGAAAGGGCCACATGCACACCCAAATACTATTATAACTGTAGTCAAACTTGTACAGTCCAACTCGACTACAGTGTGTTCTTTAAATCTGTGTATTACTTAGGACTTGTTTTTATTTTAACCCTTTAAACTTGTGCTTTATTTACTACACCCCTTTTTAAAATGTGTTGTAATAGTGCAACAACAATAAATGTGGTCTTCTCATTATAAATGTGGTATTAGCATCACTAGCTATGCTGGCTGACTAATGTGTTTCATGCATTCTTTTTTTCATTTTCATTTCATGTTTTTTTTTCATTTGGTAATAATACATTTAAAAATAAAAACTCAAACTTTTGAAGATTATAATCAGTCCAACAATCAGCAAGGCACAAAAATTAAGTTAGGTCACCCCTTATTATTGTCGTGTGGAAATTCATTCTCTGCATTTAACCCATTTAATGCAGCAGACATGTGTCATGTGACTTCCAAGCATCTGGTTTGTACGCAAAGCATTGAAACAAATACATATAACTTTTGAGGAAATATTATGGGAGAAGATGTTTTCAAAACTAAGAAAGTGGTGTGTAAGACTTTAAAGCCATAAAGATAAAATATATATATACCAGACTTACACAGCGTGTATTAATAATATATTGTCAATGGTTAGTCATCACAAATACAGCACTATTGCATCAGTGTCATCCTGTTCTCGACAGACTGTGCCTCAAACTGCTCGAGCAGAAAAGTAGGCCACTTGTCTAAGGTGTTAGGTCCAACAACACCAACAAATTCAACTAAAAAACAGCTTTCCTATAGAACAGACAAAGACGTTTTTAATGGATTCCACCTCGTGGCCCCTGGGACAGGATTATTGTCTGACCCTAATGCCCCTCGTTCCCGTCTGAGTTTTACTTCCAAAGAACAAATGCTAGACCCAAATCCATTTAACTCATTCTTTTCAAGCTGCTGATCTTTACATACCATCTCATGGCACATACGGGTGCCTCGCAGAGTCAGCTCATTTCTGATCCTTGTTCTCGGTCCTTACAGTGATTAGCCAATAAATCAATAGCATTTTCCTGTGAACAAAATGCATCTGAGATCCTTCCGTTTGTCACGAACAAAACCCCAGGAGAGCTGAAGTCCACAAGACAAAAAATTGTTCCCTAATCAGAAAAGATGTCTGTTTTTCCAGTTTAAAGCGATGACCTCAGTCTCAGGGTTCACAGCTGTGTAAAGCAACAGGACCACTCGGTCTGCAGACAGCTGGGACCACCACATAAGACAGTCTTAACCTCCTGAGCATAGTTCAAGATGTCTCATCTTTAGATGAGTTTACAGCTAAACGCTTTAACCCGTACAGCTGTCTAAAAGCAAAGTCGATCCTGGATGACAGAACTTAAGTCCAACTCCATTCATTTTCTGCTACTGCGGCCCTGCTCTCCATAGCTTTCTTTGACTTTTTTTATCTTTTTACTTTTTTACTTTGATATAGTTTAGACAAATATAATATATTTCTTTGGCTTTTGTGTATTCTTAGCACACTTTACTACTGCAGTGGAAATAAAAAGCGTGCTGCTCCAGACCAACGCCCGGGTTCAGCAACACACCTGATGACTTTAAAATGGAAACATGGACTAGAGCAGGGGTCCCCAACCCCAGGGCCGCAGCACACCAGTGGTCCGTGGCTCATTTTCTACTGGTCCGCACAGAAAATCTTCATTTGGACTTTCACAATAGTCTGGGTGTTTTCTTATGAAAACTTCCCCTCGCTTGAGTGCACTTGACTAACTCACAGCTCTGTGTGCTGCCAATTTAGCCAACACATTGAACTGAGCTAAAATGAGCAAAAAAAAATTATTTCTGAAGCGCGTCTTTGTTAAGAAGGTAAAGCCCAATGATGACGGGCAGACACCACCACCTCCAACAAAAAGAAAGCTGCAGTAAAGAGAAAATCTTAAATCCTACTTAAATTATGGCTTTATCTCAACAGGAGATCACACACTGCCCAGGCCCACTTCGTGTAATACGTATGTGGCTAAAGGCTATCAAATGAGGCACCCTCAAACTGAATGAATGGATCCATAACTCATTTGTGAAACCAGACAGGATAATCGCTCCTATTTGTGCGCGAAGAGGACCAACTTCTTGACATTGCAAATGACTGTGGCCTGAAAACTATATTAATTCAAGACGACTTCAAACTCTCCCAGTATTCTGTATAAAAGTCAAGGCAGAATATTCAGAGATCACAAAAAAAGCCCAGGGCTCCCACTGACTCAACACTATGGTGAGTTTTGTTAGATTTACATTAAGTGTAGTAATTGGATTTTTTTTTTTTTACCGTCAATACCAATCATAAGGAAAAGACCAACAGTGTTTCAGATGTCTGTAACTCAACACTGATTGGTCCATTTACATGCTTAAGTGTGAGTATATTGCTAAGAGTCCCGTTTCCAGCCTTTACTGTTTTAGTCTGTCCTCAGCCAAAACAAAAGTCCCCATTACTAACGAGCTTAAGGAACAATACCGCTGTTTGCTTTTAAGAAAGTACATGGTTGTTACATGTTGATATAATAAATAAAATTGCACTCAATGCAGTCAATTTACATTTTTGTACACTACAAATCTTGCGCATTTTCCATTAAGGTTGCTGTCGTTTTATTTGTGTATATAAAATTTAAATATCCCAGGTTTAAAATTTGAAAATCTGGTCACCCTTTCTTGGAAGTCAAACCAAGAGAAACTGTGGCTTTAGGTAAACTGCAAAAACAAGAAAAAGGGGGTCAAAGGGGGTCAAATCTGTGACTAAAAATGAAGTTGGTTGTGTATGCCATATGCACCAGTAACAACATCTTAATGGAGGAAGACAACTGGACAACAGGACGGATGGCCATGGCTCATCCCTCCACAGAGGAATAATAGGTGCTTAGTCATTTTCAGAAGAAAGCAGTGATGATAAGTGCCTCAGTGGTATAAATGTTCCTACTACTTTGCAACAAAGACAATAAGTGCAGACAAAACTTAAACTGATCAACTCCATGGTTGGAAAAAATCTCTGTTGTATTGTTTTCTGGTGTTTTTTGCTGTGGCAGATAAACATTATTAACAGTTGTGTCAAATGTCTGACAGTTCATTTCAACTCTTCTATATTCAGATAAGCATACGATTTTTTTATGCACGGCTTTTTATTCTTTGGCCTTTTAGCGGTCGGCTCCAGAGGAAGTGCTACTCTCAGATGTCTGAATGTCACCTCATTTAGGATTAGCCGTGACGTCCAGAATGACTTTGTGGACACATCCAGTCTGTAACTGGTGCACGAAGAGCTGCAGAAGAAAGACACCAAATAAAGATGCATTTATGAATGAAAATTGACCACAAAAGGCCTTGGTATGATGAAATGTTGCTGCGGAGAAACCTGAGACATTAGGACTGCAAGAGCATTTTTAATCACAAGTGGCAGTTTATTTATGTTACATGTCTGTGAAGGTTCTCAGTCATCCAGGTCATCTTGAAGAAAAGGTAAAAGCAAAAGCATCTGGACTCAGTTTTCAAGGAGAAGATGTTTCATCTCCTAATTGTAAGAAACTTTTTTAATTCCGAGTAATTGAATCATGTGAATGGAACTTTAGATTTGCCTAAATAAGAGGAGAATAGTAAAGGATTACACTAATATTTTTGTGTTGCTTGTATTCAAACTTGTAAAGTAACTTCACATAATATACTCAAGTATGAGTCAGAAAATACAGTCTTTTAAATAAAATTCATTAATTGGAAGAGCGCATACCACATACCAGAGCAACCCGGGTTCCTATCCGGCTTGGACCATATGCTCAATGTCATGTTTCCTGTCCGTCTATACTGTCTCTATCAAATAAAATTTATTTTAAAAAAACAATCAGTCAGCCTTGAGACTAACTGACCCAATGTTGCTGGGACAGGCTCCAGTCACGTGTGACCTCTAATGGGACCAAGTCGATGAAAAGAATAAAGATGATAATAAACAAATGAATAAAAAAAAACAAAAAAATATATATTTAATGGAGTAAATGTACTATTGCCCTCTAAACTAAACCTTAAATGTAAGTGAAACCAAAGACCCTGGCTAAGATACTGTCTAAAAAGCGCTTATTTCACTTGGCCCAAAAGGACTGTGCACAGCTGGCATCTCAGTAATGGACACCAACACAAAAATAAAATATTTTCTCCAAAGACAATTACATTATCTGCAAAATTACTAGCAAAATATGTTTTTGTGCCCCAGTAATGTGCTGCCTCTGAGCTCAATAAGGATCATTAAGTCAATTAGTCCTCCAAAGTTCAAGTTCATCATCTGTGCAGATGGGAGTTGTCAAAGAAGTGTCCTTCAGAGCTAGTTGTGATGGTTTTAGAGACACAATGTTTGTCCCTGAGTCACATTGTGAGAACTCACCAAATATGTAAGAGGTGAAAGGTAAAGATAATTATAATGTCACACAGTATCTGCAGTAGGTACCTAAAGAGATCATGGATCATATATATCATTTTATATCATTCATATTACATATTATTTTTATTTTTATTTGTCTAGGATAGTTCACTGAGATTACAAATCTGTTTTGCAGAGAAGTCCTAGCCCCAATGTGTGTGGGGGACTATTGTTTTTGCTGTTAGGGGAAACCGGAGCATCCGGAGGAAACTGGAGCAGATGCGGGAAAAACATGCAAACTCCACACAGACAGGTCCTGTCCTGGAATTGAACCCAGGACCTTGACCACTCTTTTTACCACAGATTTAGTAACCCCTGTTTCTGTGGTGAATTCTGTCTTTTTGCCTTGTAATTACCTGAGAATGTAACCTCTATTGATGCCCCCACCCTCTAGTGGTGGGGGCAACTCTCTGTCCAAACACATCAGAGACATGTTCCACACTCATTCCTTTAAGACAACCCTCAAAACCCACCTTTTCAAAACTACACTTTTGTTTGCTTTGTCACTTCCTTTCTGTAAAGCGTCTGAGTAACTTGAAAAGTGCAAGTCAGAGCCAGTGTGTATTTTCTAATGTAGACAATTTTTTTGACAAAATTTGGGGGTTAATAATAAGGTCCTGGGTGAATTGGTCATATAATTGCTGTAAAACCGGACTAGTCTGTGTCTAAGGTAGGTCCAACAGATTTCAGAGCAACTAAAGGTTAAAGCTAACATTGAAAATAATATATGTGTTACGGCAAAAGCTGTCAGACACAGGAGTGTGTCTCTAAATAACAGACAAACCATAACGAACACTTAATTGTGCTCTTTTAGAGGTCACATACCTCTGCGCTGTACACACTTGGTTAGATTATGGATTTGATTTAATTCATCATCCTTTTTTCTGCCTCGACAGCGGTTGACATATGTCAATAAAATAAAAAATGCTATGTTATTGTGATGTGACAATTATAAATTAGACAGGAACACCATGAGAAACCAGTTCATTTATTGAAGATGATTAAGTCTCAGACCAAGGCCATAGCCTTTGGCTTAACATAATCATTTTGATGCTGATGTGACGTGTCTTTGAATGACATTAGCCCCGGCTCCTCTAAATACACACATGAAAGTAGTTTTCACTGCTTTTATGTGGAAAACAGATTTGAGACATGGGGTTGAAGTACAGGCGTCTTGTAAAAATGTAAAGGGAACATTTTACATAATGTTTATGACTAAATTCTGAACAGTTCTGGAAGGGATTTATTTGTTGCAAACTGAATATGTAAAAGGGGCAATCGTAAAAAAAAACTACAGTAGATGATAAATATTGTCAGACGCAAGTGAAAGGAGTATTTACACTGCTCTGCATGAACTACACATGGTTACATCAGGCATTTTCCACATTCAATGTGGTTGAATCAAGAGTCTCTTGAAGTCACTTCATTAGATTAAAATCAACAAGCAATTTCACAGTGTCACCTTGTCAAATTCTGAAGACGGGTTATGGGCAAATTGACTCAATGGTGTTTATCACAAGGTCATCATGATTAAAGCAGCGCCACGTGGAAGCAAACCTTATTTCTCCAAAGCGTTGTGCTGTTAATTGGGAACCCATTAAAAGTTGAAATTTCGACGTGAGACAAACCTGGGCTCAGTGACGCTCGTGCAGTGCAGGCTTTGCGCGTTAGGTGTGCGCAGTCACGGAGCATCGCCACACATCACTCACTCTTGTTAGACTCACCGTTTTGCTGGCTCTGGTTTTGCGCCTCGCTCCTCCTCGTCTGGTTACAAACCTCCCATGCCCTCAGGTGCTGCGAGATGATGGCGCAGTCCGGATGAATCGCCTCAGCCTGCGAACATACTACTTTATTAAGATATCCGGAATAAAACAAATAAAAAAACACAACAACGTTCACATATGCAGTGCGTAAAAAAGTATTATCCACAACAGAGCGCTGAAAGAGAATAAAAGCATCAAACTTTTATCACAAATTTAAGCCTATTTCGTAAAAAGACTTGAAATCATTATAAGAAAGTGTCCCAAATGGAAATACATCAAACGCGTTTCATCTTCTCTTGTTTTCCCCGCTGCTTGTTAGATGAGAACAGATGGACAGCGGTGATGCAGGTCTTTAAATCACTCATTTTTTGTGACAGTCTTGTGATGTTGTGCGCTAAAGAGCCAAAAGCAAATATGATTTATCACATTACCCCCAAAAAAACTCCCATATTAGCCAGATTTCTCCCAGACACAACTTTCTTAATCAAAATGCTATGGCTCTGTGTGAAATGTTAAAACGCACATACCATCGGTCTGTAGCACAGGTGAAGAGATAAAAGGAGGAATATGCATTTTTCTTGGCGTTTCTTCTCAATGTCCATCTTCTAACGTGCCTTGAAATCTCTCATGAGACAGTGACGTGTGCGTAAATCCAGTTTGAAGGTTCCTTCGCGTCCTGTGAGGCTCAGAACGACTCGTCTGCCGCTGCGCTCTGGGGGTTCACTCAGTCAAAACCTAAAATAGATGGATCCTCGCCTCGGTCTCTCTCTCTCTTTCTGTACGAGCAGCAAACTTCGTGTCACCCCTCCCTCCCTCTGTCTCTGCCTCCGAGAGTGTTGAATGAATCCTCGAGTCCATTCAGACCTCATATGCAAATAAAACCCAGCTGATACGGTCCAAGGGTCGTCCATTAGGAATGCATTTGTTTAGTGTGATATTTATTACACATGTATTTAACTCAGACCGTCTATGGAGTTCATTTTTAGTGTTCATATGGGATCAGTTACGCACAGAGACTAAGCATTATCTTATATGAGCATGCAATTACTGGGTGGGGTTGCTGGGTTAATCAAATCAATATAAGTGCTCAGTGTGGTGTATCAAAAAGATGGATAATGCAGTAATTGAGACAAATAATGCATTACTGAGCCACAGAATGAAAGCATATCCACAACATGCAACATAAGTTGAATTTGTGAATGAGATATTAATTGTGTAAGAGCAATATTTTAAAACCTGGGGTTGTCATTACAATAGTTTTTTTCCTGCCAGATTATTATATGCTATAGACTTCATTTGTTATGCTGGAGGTGGAGGAGGAGTGCTCCCTCCTGAAGGAAAAAAAAGTCAAGGAATGTATAATAGCTTTTAGTATCAAAACTATGCTATGTTTAGACTGACTTGAAATTTGTACATCTGAGATACATTAATTCAAAAACATTAGTATCCCATCAGGTTTTAAGGATACACAAACTTTTACTTTAACAAACTTTCTATTAATTCTAATACAAAAGCATTTGTTGTGATCTAGATCTTTCTAAGGCCTTTGCAAGAAAAATAATACAAAGATTTTCTACTTACATTTTCTACAGGCCGGTCCTCCCTGTGGGGCATCCAGAGCAGACACCTCAAGCTGCTTTCCATACTAATATCAACATATTTCACCAGAAGGCAGCACAGTCGTTATGCTATTATTATTCCAATCCCTTTCCAAAACTCATTTTTTTAAGTTTTTTTATTCCAGTTGTTTTGTAATTTTACTTGGTTTTGTCTCACATGGAATGGTTTGTCTTTTTACCGGTGCATAAACAGAATAATAAAAAAATAAAACAATTAACTGTGATCCATCAAGAGTCATTGTTTTGTTAATACAAAAAAGGCCCATCATTCCCCTGTACACCTTTCTGCTTCACCCTCAGAGACCAAGCCCAAAGAGCCCTTCACCAACAATGCACAGTCCTTCTTTACATGTCATTCTTACCAGGTTAGCTTCTTTCACTTCAAAAGACTGCCGCTGTTTCCATTGCACCTCTGAAGACCAAAAGCCTAATGCAGTCCTCCAGGCCACAACCGATAGACCACTCTGTGTCAATATAAATAAAGGCACTGTTGGAGAAAAAGTTTTTAAAGAAATCTATATCCACTGCTGATCGGACTGACATTCAAAAAGAAACACTTGTAAAGTTCCAAGTCTCTAGTTTTAAATGGCAGTGTTTAAAGAAAAAAGACGGGTGTCTGTTTGATTACATTTCACTGATGAATTGCAATTTTGACCTCATATTGGATTTACTGGTGGAAAAAGTCATTACTTCTAAGAACTGTAATAGAGATGGTTATTATTATATCACCATTAATCTCGTACCAGCAGGATGTGTGACAACCTCTTTGCTCAGGAAACTTAATAAAACATTGATGAGGATTAAAATTGTCCATTGTGTAAAGATCTATAGTTTACATTTAAACAAATTGGACCATATCACTCAAACCTGTATTTTTAACACTGTATTTAATAGAGTCTGAAAATATTTTATCAGGTCATAAATAAGACATGTAATAAGACACATGCCAAAGCTCAATAAAACCACGTCCCAGTACGTCCTGTTCAAATATGATATAAGTGTGTCACTTCCCAATTTAAAATAATATAAATTAACAACTTGCAATTTGTTTGGTTTTCTAGAAATAGTTTAAAATATTGTCTCTACGTGAGGCACTCTACAATACTACGTATTTAACATAGAAAACAGGCCAATACACTAGACCCTAGAGTCCTATTTGTGCTAAATACACAAAAATGACCCTATGTTTCAGACCTGTTCTTTCTTCCAACCTTGGCGTCTTAAACGTCTCTACTGGTAAACAAACATGGCTGCTGCTGACAGTCCAGTTGCAGAAGATCCTGTGCCTTTTGCGAGATAAAAGTAAGGCATGTTTTTTTTTTTTTTTACAATCAAAAAATACTAACTTGACCTAAAAAGAGATATATGTGAAAGACTGTTTTCATCAATTTTATTTTAATTGTTTTGAAACTAGATTTCAGTATAAACATGCATATTAGTCTAATCAAGCCTATATAAAAAAAGTTGAAGTATTATAAAATGTTTGTCAGAGCGTTGTTGACATATCCATTTATGGATCTAAGCATGTGCAAGACAAATTCTGAAACAAATTGGTTACTAACTAGAACAATAGGTTAAAGCCCTCACTAAAAACCTTTTAGAACCATAAAATATTAGCTAGTTCAGTTAGCTAGAACAAACACATGCTAATGACTCACACAAGGATCTTTTTGATCTGAAACCATGTTGTCCTCTTTTTCTAAATTTGATTGAAAATGCCTCCAATTGCAGTGTGACATGCATCGAGAAACAGGTCATAAAACCCAAGTTGCATCGGGCCCACATGGTACAAAGTGACTGGAGTTAAGACTTGGATTGTAAATAAGTATATCCTGTATCTTTTTAAGAGCAAATTCATCTTCTAACCCATTTGTACCAGGTTAGCTGCACAGACTGTCCTTGTAGGGTTACAAGAGGTGCTCACAGGAAGTAATGAGCTGTCGAAATCCAATCTGCAATGTCTAAGGGTTACACACTGCATCTTCAACCTTGTTTGTTCAATAAACAATATAATTACAAAGAAATTACACAACATTATTGTTGCAAACACTGACCTTAGTTAAATGAAGTGTTGTAATCAAGTGCAGAGAATATTTCACAGTTCATTTATTATGAGACACCGTGGTGGCCTCTGAAAACATTGTGTTGTACAATAAAACTACATTTGAGTCCTTGGTGTGGTATGTTGCCATCCTTTCATGTCCTTTATTGGGTTGTATATAAAAAGTGTGATAGATCTTGTTATAAGGCCAGTGAACACATACAGTAGATTAGTCTCAAAGGCTCTTTTTAAGGTTAAGACGCCGCACTGACAGATTAAATCGCTAAATTGTGTGTCCAAAAGGAAGTTTAGCCATCTTTGTACGGGGCTCATGAGAGAGAATATATGACTGGAGCTGGTGTGTGGTCAGTGAAATGAGGTTGTGTCAGGCCGTTTCAAGGTGGGATTGTGTGCAGCTGTGTGAATGTGGAGCATGAGAGCACTACAAAAGGTACAGGCTCCCTATGGAAAACTCATGAGCTATTCATAAATGGACTTGATAAATACTGTATGTTTGATGAATAGCAGCATACATTTCATCCTGGGGTCAGTTTATACAATCACACCAGCTGTCCGGTAAAAGCCTTGCGTCCAAAACGCCTCTTGATAAACCGTGTTATCAGGTTGCATTGATCAAGCAGCACAAAGCTTATCCTGAAAACGCAAACTCTTGTTCTCAAACAGGACGACAGTGTGTGTGTCACGTCTGCGGAAGACAAATGGTTTTCTCAGACATATTATCTGTTTGCACTGCAACTGGGCTTTACACTGCCTCTTTAATAGCAGCTTTCAATTCTGTTATGCCTCGAAGGGAAGTCCCCTCTGACATCATTGCATTATAGGCTTATATAGATATATATTTACTATATATAAGAGGTGCAGATATCCATGATCCAGTCAAAGAGATTGATTCAGGAGGTGGGGAATATATTCCCTCGTGATCCCCCACAAATTAAGCACTGCCTACAGTGGTTCTGCGGAGACATCCATTTTTTTAAAGTCCTGAGTCTTTGTAGAGGATTATACATACAAATAAGAAACTTATCTTTCAGCAGTGTTTTAGGTTTTCTGCTGGGTTTAGTTTGCCTGCTTTGGGCATTTGTACAGGAAGTAATAGGACTAACGATGCATTCTATAGCTTTTCATAAATGTCTACTTGTTGTTGTTAATGAAAGGCAAATGCAAAAAATATATATTTGGACACAATTCTATTAAATGCACTACTTAGATTTCACTTTACTCAGTTTCTGTGCAATGCAACATGTTATAAGTCTGACTGTACATTAACTCAGTGCTTATTGTAATTCAAATTCATTTAAATTCATACATAAAGAGTTTTGGTTTAAGCATTGTAAGAAACTAGGGCAAGCCTTATTAGTACAGACTGGAGCAAGGAAGTTCATTTAGACCCTTCTCATTGTTGAAGCCAACCCTTTTAATTTGTTGAAATACAACCGTGTAGCCAAATTATGTGAAAACCTGACATATGTTTCAATTTGAGTTTTATTTGTCAAGTAGAGGCACCTTATTTAATGGGTGAAAAAGTATTACAAAATGAAATATATTAATTCTTTATTCTAAATAAGTGACAATATTTTATTATGTTACATTAATCCAGCCTTGCCTTTACATTACCTAGACACATACATAATACATTGGACATGTTCGTAACATGTTTTTTTAAAAAGCTGAGACGGCTGCAGAAAAAATCTGCCAGTGTGTAGGTTATTAGACTACTGACAGAACAAATGTCTGTGTCTATGTCTATGTCACACATTATAATAATATTCAAATTTTTTTGTATAATTTCTAACAGAGGTGCGTTATTACATCTCTGAACTGTAATATAGACATGTTTTTGTGTACAGTGCAAACTCTTTGGGAGCATGTTTATCAGACAATAAAGAGATGGGAGATTTAAAAATTGTAAATGTTAGATAAGACTCTACCCTAAGCGTTTAACTGTGAGTCAGACGGGGCCAGCTTTTGGGCTTCAGACAGACTCCTTACATCTGTCTGTATTTTGTAGTTGTTGCAAATCGGATTCTGACCAGTTACCAGTGGAAATATAAATAAATGCCTCATTAGACATTGCAACAAAAGGAACTGTCATGTGACATTTGTGACAGCAGTAATCTATAAAACCAAAAATCTTCATTAAGCAAAGGTAGATTGGAAAGACTAAATTTTTTTTTTTTTGATGGGCTTAACAATAGACACATTTTATTATCAGGGGAAAAGGTGTCCACTTGCTAACACTGACCTATGCATTGTACAGATAATGAGGAGGGAAACGTTTGAGAACCACTGGCCTCACTCTGGAGTGTTACATACTTCAAATGTCGACTCGATTAGTTTGCCCTCTGCTGGAAAACAAAGGGATTGTATTTAGTTAATTTGTATTTATTTAAAAGTCAGTCGTCATAGTAACCTAACAGTTTTTAAACAGTTTAGCGAGTTTTATTTCCCTATTTTTTTTTTTTTTTTATTCGCGTAGTGGTTTAAAATCGTGTTTTAGCAACTTTGGGTTTACCGGAAGCAAGGTTGTTCTTTTTGCAGGTATTCTGGGTAATGCAGTTTTTAAACAATCCGGACCATACCAACTCACATGTACAGTATACTTATTTAACGTTTTAGGATACGTCAGTTCTTATTGTTGATTTTTTTATTCTAAATTAGAATTTTCAAAATATTCAGAAAAGTGTAAATAAAAGTCAAAGTTAACGAAAACAAATAAAAATGTCTACCCGTGATTCTCTGAAGAATAGCAGCGTCCCTTTAATGCCCGTCCTCTTCCCTGGTCGGATTACAGACGAGGCAGCACGCTGACAACTACTGTAGAGCAGTAAAAACGTCGAATAAAGCAACAAGTAAGTGCAATAAAGGTGTAATATATCCCCCTTTACTTACGTACGACCGTGTATTGTTATTAAAACACACACAAAATGGTTAAATTGTGAGTTTCTCGAGCCACGTGGCCAAAGTGGAGTTGGTGGTGCTGTCAAAAACTTGTGGAGGGTACTGACTGAAGTCAAGCCCTTGGTGTGAATAAACTAGTCAGATATATTTATATATTTTTCTATGAAAGTAATCAACGTTTCACAGACTCTGCCTGTATAATACTAAAAGCAGACGCTAATGATGTACTTTTATTAAAATTTACATTGTGTTTTATGGGGATTACGTTTTTACTCTATTTGTATGTATTCTATAATATCTCGTATTTCTGTTGGGTTTTGTTATGAACGCGAATCTAAAGCTTCTAAAGTTAAAGGTAAGTGTTTGTGTTGTGTTACAGCTGATGCTTTTAACATCTGCTTTGATTTATTGCTAACTCAACAGCTGATGACGTTTATCCTAATTGTAATACTAACTATAGGCAAACATTTCAATATAGCCCCCACTAGAAGCCGTTTTTCAGATTTTTGGAACGGACTTTATTTTTTTGTTTTTGGGTGATTTGAAGATCTGGTGTTGTAATTGTCTTTTTGCATGGAAAGTTTGTATTTTTGGTATGTTGGTTTTGGAAATGCTAAGTTTTGCACAAAACATTTAGATTAGTTGAGGTTTTGCAGTGAGAGGGCCTTCTGTCAGTATCTTGATGATTTTATTATTTTTATTTATTTTTAAATGTTGGTGAATTTCTTAATTTAATATGCTATAAAAATTCTATCTTTTCAGCAGCTGTTTGTGCAATGCACTTTTATCATATTGTATTATTTGTCTTGGCTTTTGTTTTTTGAAGTTGATCAATGACCGGTTACCATGACTCGTTCAAATTTTTTTGCAACTCAAGTCTTTTACTGCATTTTGTGGGAGAAATTTGATCAGTCATTGTCTCGTTGCTTGAAAGAAATCATTGGCATCAAATAAAACAGCTAATGCTTATCTAACCTGACATTAACACTGATCTAACAGCCTTAGCGTTTCCTTGTTGCCTCTTTTCTTTCCTCAAACCACAAGTGAGTCGAGAAGTGACCCTGTTACCAGTGAAATGGATCAGTCTCAGCCAAACCCTCAGCAGCCAGCTCAGCGTGCCGCTCCAGTGGGGAGTGTCAATGTTGTGGAGAGGGGCATCATTAGTGGAGAAAATGTGCAGTTTGGCAGACTGAGGATGCGTACGCGTCTGTCCCAGTCGGAGAGCTCGGGGCCTGAAGAGGAGTTGTCTTTGGAGGCGGGCGGCTCCTGTGGTCGGAGTCCCATCCTTCAGGGACTACAGGCTGAGCAGGTCTGGTTCAACCGCAGCACTTATGAGAAAGCAGAGGGTAACTATCAGCGGCAGCGCACTTTTAGTGGCAACGGCCCACTGGGGTCCTCTCCAAGGAGCCCAAACTTCAGAGGACCCGTGACTTTCCGGTCCAAACGGGGCCAAGAGCAGAATGTGGACCGCCAGCCTCCCACTGTCAAGTCCTCTGGTACCCCACACCGGCAGGAGAATAGGGGTCGCTACCGCGCCTCCTCTGAGACCGAGCAGGGAGGTAAAGGCAGCAGAGGGCCTGCACCGAGGAAGAGGGGATTCTCTGAGACGGAGAACAAGCTCAAACGGGACAAGTATGACCCCTCTCGTTCTGGGACAGACTTTGTGTGGCTTTAGTTTTATAATAGACATTGACGACATTGTCTTGTCAGCTTGACTTTTTTTGCTTCTGTGTTTTTAATGGGCAGGAAGTAAAACAATATTTGGATTGTACTGAAAGAATTTTACTGTTGCGGCATGGAGTGGTATATTCTGTGAACCTTAAGGAAATTGTTTAATAATTGTCTATGTTCTGTTGCTGCATTCTTGTCATTGACTGTTGTGGCTGCAACACTAAACATCTTGTTGTGGCTGTCAATAGATAAAACTGGTAGAAAACATTGTTTAAAATACTTTTATTTTTTAAATGCCTTCTCAGTTTCGTCATGAGCGGACTACAGTGCCTTGCTACAGAGAACATCTGGTTCGACAAACAGCGATATGATGAAGCGGAGAAGCATTACTATGAGGCGTTCAGTGGCCCCACTACACAGCATCAACCACAGGTAACGCACTTAACTTGGCTTGTCTTATTGCTTCGAATCTTTTGAGAATTTAAAGTTTGTTTTGCCAACATCGTTAAACCGATATCACTATAACAAATCCATTTTTTAGTGTCTTTTCTTGTCTCTTTGGGCGTTATCGGCGGGCCTCCTACACAGCAGCTCATGCTCATTAGTCAGTGTGTGCTCGGTGCTCGGTGCCCTGTCAGGCAGTGGGGTGTTGGTTTAAGAGCTGCTTGCATCACACTCATTCACAGAGCTCAACAAGCCAGAGCAGCTGTACGCATGTGAGTCAAGCACCTACATTTAGAAGTGGGTCATCCTAGTGAGAGCAGTCAGGTGGTTTGGCAGCTGTCTCTGCCTCTCAGACTGTCCTGAACTGCTGGGAAGGGGTGTGCTCTCAGGTCTGAAATAACCAGGATGGAGTACGCCAATATCCCCCAAGTTTTTGTTTTCTTTATGGTATTTATGGTAGAGGCAGTGTTTTCAGATGCAAACTGTGGCTCTCCTATAATCTTTATTCCTGTTCTTTAACCTGCACTACATTTGCATTGGTCCAGAGGTTGTGCATTGGTTGTCTTGAGCTTGCTGTCCTGTTTTCTGTCACTTTTCCACACTTCATCACTGCTTTACTTACACATGCCTTTAGGACAGAGAAGCTAGTGCCATCCTAGAGGACATTGCTAAATCCCGACAGACAATCCAGACGTCCCTAGGCAGAGTGAGTACTGTGCTATAACTTAGCCGAAGGGTGCACCCCCACCCCCCAACCCCCGTAGACGTAGGGCTGTGCTTAATCATGATGAGCCAGATGAAGCAACTCGCATTACCTAATTTTTTTTTTTTTTTTTTTTATTCTAATTTAGTGTAATAAATAAAAGGAAACCTACTGTTTGCAGTTACAAAAATTGTCATTACGTTATGGGTTTTTACCCGAAAAAAGGTATAGAGTGGTATCATGTCAATGTTTCAATTATTACTATTTTAATGGAACATTATCTATTGTGAACAGCTTATTTTGTTCACCTAGCACTTTCAACGCCGTTATTTTATTTTTTTCTTCATCCACCTTTCCTCATTTGCTGTGTACCTCTCCACCCTGTGTCATTGGGTGCAGGTGAAAACAGCCCTTCAGCAGGCCAAGGGGAAGCCCAAACGCCAGCACAGAAATGTAAGTGAGACCGGTTTGTTGCTGAGGCCTGGGAGCGCTGCATGACCGAGACAGGCTGCTGTGGTGAATGTGTCTGAAATATGTTAAACCTTCCTTTTAACACTGCTGCTACAGAACACTGAAGTACAATCAACAAATGTGACTCATTTTTATTCTTTTACATTTGATCAAGCAATAAAATTTTCAGTAGATCCAGCAAACGGCCAAAAACGACTCGCAAAAGAACAAAATTTACAGCAAAACTATAAGGCATGGGACCAGAGTTTTTATTTTATTATTTTTTTAATCTGGGATTTGACTTTTTGTCAGTAATGAGCACTAACCGTTCAGTTCATTTACATGATCCACACCGTATGCCATTCGTATTCCCCATCTTCACACCCGGAGCTGGCCCTCATCATAGTGAACCTAGTGGGCACTGTATTGTGACCACGTTGTTGGCTTTACTGGGGAAACACATTTAATCATTTACTTTTATTGACTGTGCAATCACATTGTACCTCAATCATTTAAATTCTTTGTTATTGAGTTGGCTTTTGCAGAATCTCTGCTAAATTCTTTGTTTTTCTTAAGGGTTTGTTGTGGGGCTCTTTAGCAGGGCTTGCTTCTTGTTAGGGATCACCGCTTGCTAATGCTAGCTTGTTGTTGGTATTGAATGACTTGACGTGGAATCTTCCGTGCATAACTTCACCGTTGCATATTTCAACCCAGCTTTTTGTTTGGGTTTTTTTTTTTTTTTTTTGTGTGTGTATGCTCAACAGTGAGCTGAGGTCCGTTGCTAGAAATCAGTTTAAAGTTGGTCTATTGTCAGAGGGAGCCTATTAAAAATACTGTCTTAAAACATTAAACCTAATGTTTCTTCAAAAATAGCCCCTCACCTTTTTTACCTCCAGTTTGATTGCTATTGGCTCTTCTCTGCACAGACACGGCCAGTGATCATTGGTTCAGCGTGTAAACTTGGGTTGAGAGAGAAAGTTGATAACCAGTGTGGTTAAACAGTTGGTATTAGTTTGATTTTATCAACTCAGAACTTACTGAGTTTGTTCAACCGGCTTCCAGCAACAGCCCTCAGATGACAAAGTTGTGTATTCAGTTGTTTTGTACTTCACTTTCTACTGTTTTAGGTTTGGTTTGATATGAAATTTCTTAGCTTTACTTTTTGACAAAACACATGCTAATTTGTTTTGTCTCTGCAGTCATCCTCAAACGCAGCAGGAGACCAGGAGCTGATTTCACGCATGAAGAGCTTGGAGCTTGAAAACCAGTCACTGCACAAAGGTGTTTATGGGTTTTCTCCAGAAATGTTTGCCTGTTTTTGTTGCAGCAGTGTTATTTCTGTCCATATTTCTGACTGCGTTGTTTTTTTTTAGTGGTGGAAAATTTGAGAGCGGCTTTACAGAAGTTGGAGTCCAGAGTGGTTATGCTTGAAAAAACCCCTGCTGCAGTTCCATGTGCCAAGGTACTAAACATCTACTAAACATTAAATCTGCTTTTGAAGTGTACCTTTTTTAAAGTTTAATTTTTATCTTTTCTGTTCCAGGCTGCACAAGTCCAGCAGGTGGCTCCAGTCCAGAAGGCAAAGGTGGAAAATGGTGCTAAGGATGAAGCTGATGATGATGACGACTTTGACTTGTTTGGCAGTGATGATGAAGATGAGGAGGCGGAACGCATTAAGGAGGAGCGTGTTGCGGCCTATGCAGCTAAAAAGGCCAAAAAACCAGCCCTCATTGCCAAGTCTTCCATCCTGCTGGACGTCAAGCCTGTATGTAATCAGATTTGATTACATCTGTTTAGATACTATAAATATGTGCTTTACTATAATGTCTCTGCCCTCTCTGATGTCTGTAGTGGGACGATGAGACCGACATGGCAAAGCTGGAGGAGTGTGTGCGCACTGTACAGATGGACGGGCTCCTGTGGGGAGCGTCAAAACTTGTTCCAGTGGGCTATGGGATCAAGAAACTGCAGATCAACTGTGTTGTCGAAGATGATAAAGTTGGCACAGATATTCTGGAAGAGGAGATAACCAAGTTTGAAGACCTTGTAAGTATTGTCATTTTACGCTAAAGTACAACAACATTAAGAGGCAATGTCAAATTGTGTATTAAAAACAATTGAACCAAAGGAAATGCATCAGAACAGTTATCAGTGGTTTGATTTAAATGATTTGCTCATTTCCTGAAACAGAATGTCCCTGCTAGGTTACCGTAGGCAGGATGTGAGGAGTCGTTAATCTGCAGTGTTTTCCACAAATGCGCCAAAGGGCTTCATTTTAATTTACTTACAGAATCTGGTTTATTTGTATTTAATCAAGATCAGATTCTATTCTACATTATGAACTTGTCTGGGGTGTAGACGGCATCTTATGATCCATAAACAATTAACAGTATTAAAATACGATCTTCTGAAGAGTGACCCCCAAAGACTTAATCTCAGACAAAAAAAAAAACTTGCATCCTACAATTAATCACTTTAATTACAATAAATATTTCAAACTATTAACTTGTGATTCTTCTCTGCAGGTCCAGAGTGTAGATGTTGCTGCCTTCAACAAGATTTAATTTCTCACCTGCTGCTCTTGACTATTAAAAGTCTAAGAAATGAGCATAACCATTTGTCCTGTGTATTTTTTAAGATCAATAAGTACATTTGTCAGTCATAACATTACAAAACAGAATAGTTTAGTAGATGCTCCCACTTCAAAAATAAGTTCTTGCAAAGAAGCAGGTATCATACAAATCAACAGTAACATGAGGTCTATTCTGAAAAAGGGCACAATCGCAGTTAATACTGAGCTCTGAAAATGACTGAACTATATCCACTCTCTAATGTGAGCCCAGTTTCAAAGTAGAGCCCAGACCCACCCAAAAGCCTGCATAAAGAGGCTGGCTGAATGTTGCTTTAGCTTTGTGAAGCAGAACCATTGTATCAGACACACCATAGAAAGCCAAAATCCCAGCACTGAAATCCAGATACACTCCTATTCTGCTGAAACAGGGCGTGGCTATGGGCACACTTTCCTCATTGTGCTGAAATGAACAGGCTGAGTAAGAGCAGTCCAGGCTCCAGGACTTGGCGTTGTGTCCCAGTTTGCACTCGCTCCCTTCTCCGCTCCGGCTCATGCTTTTGTAGCAGACCCCGATGGATACCCCTCCGTTTCCGGTCCACTCTACCTCCCAGTAGCACCGCCCGGCCATCCCGGCCTTACACAGCACCTGGGCCCAGCTGGTGAATCTGTCCGGATGATCAGGGTGCTGCTGGGTGTCGGGCAGAGTCGTGACACCTCGGCCACCGTCGGAGAACCACAGAAAAGGATTGGCCGTGTTCGGGTCCAGAGTTAGGTTGTTGTAATCTGGATCCAAAAATAAAATGGGTTGACTTTAGCATTTAGTTAACTCATTTTTCAAAATCGACACCTTTTGACATACATTGTAGAAAATCAGCTCTTGTCTTGGGCTCTGCTTTCTGCATGTCAACCTCTTTTACCTTTGATGCTGTTGGACAAAAATACGTGCAAAGATGTGATCTTAAAAAGGTTATTTTAAACAGTTTAAAGACTAAATTCTAGCATACCTTGAGCCTTTTCATATATAGTCTTGTTACTGGTTTCCTTCAGTGAAATGACTAGAAGGAAAGGCACCACTGTGAATATAGTGCTTTGCTTCAAAAGCTAAATTGACTTCACACAATGCCAATAATGAGCCATACCCTTATCTGAGATTCTGTCAAAATCTCTTTCAAGTGCTTCATCCAGATTGTCCTTAAGGTCGGCCAGTGCTCCTCTCATGCTTTTATACATCAAATAGGTTAGAGCATCAGTGCTGGGCAACTCCACATTCTTCACAGGAAAATTAAGAAACTTGGACTTCTGCAAATGCAACCAAATGAGAGAATGGTATTTGAATACTAACAAACAACTACTACAAGAGTCTTGTTCCTTTAAGAGGTAATCACTGATGCCTTAATAAAGTGGACATGGTCTTCAGTGTGAGAGAGCTTCTCTAACTCGGAGTCTGCCCGCTGCAGCGCAGACAGTTCCCTCTGGACCCTCTCGAGCTGCTCTTCAGCCTGGCAGACAGCCGCCCGCTCCTGGACCCGGATCAGCTCCTTCACTTCACTGCTTTGTTTCTCAATGGAGCGAATCAACTTAGAAAAGATCCTCTCGCTCTCCTCCACTGCTGCCTCTGTGGAGTGCTACAGACAAAAGTTTTCCCTCTCATGTCTCACAGATGCATCAAAACTTTAGAAACACTCTTCTACATAAACACTATAATTAAACTCACCTTGATGTATCTGATGGCAAAACGAAGCTCCTTCTCAGCCTCCTTCATTTTCTGAACGGACTTCAAAGAGCTTTCTTGCAGGTTTTTCTGAGAACATTTTGAGGTTGAGTATTAGAACAGTCTCATTTCATCACGGATGACTTTCACATACAGAAGACTTGGGTCGTGCTGCGAGCATTTGGTCGATCAGTGAAAACTTTTGACACTAACACCTAAGCACAGGTTTTGTCTGCATATTTTACAATCCCTGTATTGACATTTTGATAAGCAGATTTTTTTTTCATGCTCTTTGGAAAGATCGGACATTTATTTTGCAAATCAGATATTATATTTCTCAACCTCTTTATTCAAACAGCTCCAAATGGAAGCAAAAGAAAAGTAGTAGTTTTGTCAAGATATTGTAAGAAAGCACACCAAATGAACTGAAAATGTGGCTTTGAAGTAGTTACATTTTTGAGGACAATGTTAGCGTTGACCAGAAGGTGAAGGCCAAAAGAAACAAACAGTGGCTGCTCATCACGAATATTTCCTGTAAATTTCTGCTGAAGGCTAAATAAACAAGAAGGTCTGTGTATGTCACCTCCATGTTGTTCGAGAGGGCCCAAGGCGGGTAGTCAAACTGGGTTTTTCCTGTTTTATATTACACCTTTAGCCAATAATGTGTGTCATTTTGTGCTCCTCTTCAGAAGGATACTATAAATAGACAACACTTTGTAACTCTAAATGTCATTAACTGTCACTGAAAGGGGTCTGGGCAACTACACAGCTGCAAACTCAAATGGGATGGTCAAATATTATATTGTGTGTCAAAATCATATAAACTTGTCAAAACAATTCTTTAAATCAAACTGTAACTGGAAGTTAGTCCAGGGCGTTACATTTCTTTTTCCTAGGTAAAAAGATTTAAATACCGCAGAAAATTTATATACACTTATAATCTTGTCCGTAGGCGCCATGTCCCATAGCTTCATCAGTTCTAGTGGAGAAACTGCTGATTCTTATAGCCTTCTGTACGGATCATAAAAAATGTTAAATTTAGAGCTCCATCAAAGTGACTTTTGTGAGGTTTTAAATGGTTTTGAGGCTCTGTAGTTAATTAATGGTAAAACGTAGCGCTGCTTTAGGCATTTCAAACTCACCTGTTGCGTTGCCCTCTCGTCCTCCAGCGGCACACTGTCATGTCCCTTGTGGCTGTCTTTCACGCACTGAGAGCAGACACAGTGCTGGTCGGTGCGACAGAAGAGTTTCAGGATTTTGTCGTTGTGCTGCGGACACAGCCTCTCTTTAAACTGGTCCGTGGCAGGGATCAGCCTGTGGCCCTTCCCGTGAAAGCGCTCTTCGTGCGTTTTCAAATGTGCCGCACAGTAGGAGCCCGCGCACGTCAGACAGGCTTTGACAGCCTTGCCTTTCCTCCCCGGGCAAACACTGCATTTTACGTCTCCTGGTTTGGTGAGGTTTGCAGCGTGTTTTTTTAATGTAGTCCGCTGTAACTTCTCCAACACTTCCGCGAGCACCGTGTTCCTACAGAGCAGAGGTCTCGGGTTGAAGACCTGCCTGCACTGTGGACAGCTGTACTGGCCTTTCTGCTGCTTTGGCCTGTTCCAGTAATCTTCTATACAGTCCAAACAGTAGCTGTGTCCGCACGGGATTGTCACCGGGTCTCTCAAAACTTCGAGGCACACCGAGCAACTAAACTGATCTTGTTCTATTGAAATAGTAGCTGCCATTTTTTTTTTATTATTATTATTATTACTGGGCACCAGCGCCTGCGGTGTCAAAAACAAATATCACTGGAGCTCACACAGGTGCGTTGATAGTGTTGAGTTTCACCTGCTTCTTTCTCTACTCCTCCAATCAGAGCTGCGGACACTCCCGGAAATAGGCGGGGCACAAAAAAGGTGCGCCGTCATGTTTCTGTACCCGGCAGGTCAAGGTGGAATTGTGTATAAGAACCTGTTCAGTGTTTTGTAAATGTTGTTTTATGATATTGTTTTATTTATTTCCTACAAGTTTGGAGATGCAGACGGGAGTAAAGCTACAGAGGCTAAAGCATGTAGGCTACTGCTCCAGAAATTTCAAACACTGGACCTCTTTAACGTCCATTTCAATGTACGGTCCATATAGGTCCAGAAATAAAAGAAAATTTAAAATACATAGACAAGATTTAGAATAAGAAACATACAAAAAATGTAAACATGAAGATTGCAGATAAAAAAAAAACACGTCAGTTGTCTGAATATAAGCAGAGCTAAAGAGGAAGGTTTATCACTTCCCCTTGAACATTGTTAAAGGTGAGGCTTGTTTTACTTCCTCTGGGAGGCTGTTCCAGGTTTTTGCTGCATGAAACTTAAACGCTGCTTCACCCTGTTTAGTTCTAACTCTGGGCACGAGCAGAAGGCCTGATGTTCCCAGATGTTCTCAGAGTCCGAGGAGGCTCATAAGTCATATGTCATAAATATATTCTGGTGCTAAACCATTAAGAAACTTGTAAAGCAGCAGTGCTGTTTTAAAGTCTATTCGCTGAGTAGGAAGACAGTGCAGAGATTTTAAAACTGGACTGATGTGGTTGTACTTCCTGGTTTTGGTTAGAACCCGAGCAGCAGCATTCTGAATAAACTGCAGCTGTCTTAACCCTCGTTTTGAGAGACCAGTGAGCAGGCCGTTACAGTAATCTAACCTGCTGGAGTCTTTAGGCGTCTCTGTTCATTTAGAGAAAATGATTCTGCAGCCACACGTCAATCTGTTCGATGCAGTGACACAGTGAATGTATTGGTCCATTTTAACCTGCTGTGAGTGAAATGTAAATCTGAGTGTCATCTGCACTGAAATAATAAAAAAAAAACCTTGGATCAACTTAAAAAGTAATCAATCACACAAAATATGTGACATCGACTCAAAGTAAATCATTTCATTTAGTTCATTCTGAAAAGACAGAACACATTTTCGTCACCATAAAACATCCTAAAATACAATTAAACATTTAAACTGTTATACAATACTGTCTTTATACAAATGTATATGATGATGAACAGTCTCTTTCAGCTGAACATCAGAGACAAATCCTGGAACTGTTCCTCAGACAGTGAACAGTGGAACTCAAACACTGACAGTTTCTGATACAGAGCTGTAAGCAAATAATTTATATGCAATCTAGCATGCTCCTGGCCCTCTCCATTGGTCTGAAAATCTAAACTCTTTCATACAAATCTGTGCATACACATATAACTCTGCAATCAGTCTCTACAGTTGTCCATAACACTTGGCCTACTTCGGCCTTTGAGGCTGGTAGCCATCGAACTTGGGCAGCCACATTTGTAGATGCTGTTGTGAAAATGCAGCTTTGTAAGTGCGACCTCTTACAAAAGGATACAAAGTCTTTGCTGTAAAACACCATAAAAATTAATGCAAATGGAAAATAAAATAAAGCAAGTCTGTGAAATTCAGCTCTGCCTACTCTGTGCAGGTCAGTCTAGTGACCTTTGGGGTCATTTTTTTCCATCAAGCTCCATCAGGACCTTTTGCACAAATTCAAAGGTGAACTGCAGCCTTTTCGGATATTTTAGGTTAAGTGTGTTTATGAGCCCAAAGACCATGGCAAAAGCGGTAGCAACAGAGGGCAACTGGTTCAGGACCTCTGTTCCTTCGATGACAACTTTAATGTCTTTTGGTGGATGGAGAGGATCCTCTTCCCCAGTGATAAAGATCGCCATGGTTGTCTGCTCCAGTTCTTCAACTTCATTTTCCTGCATTAAAAAATAAAGAGAGAGAGAGACTATAAGTACATAATAGTTTCTGAAACCTCCCGATTTAATGTGAGATCATAATGTGCCAAGCTCTTATACACTCTAAAATGACCTTGAAAAGGCGTGTGACGAGTGAGAGCCTTGAGAGCGAACAGTGTAGCAAACATTAGCAGCTAGAAATAGCTGGGCCTTGTAATATTATGGCTGACGATAATGTGGCTCACAAATGTTGATTTCATCCATAGGCTTTCTGTGTCTATATATATATATGTTTATCAAAATTAATAAATCAAATTAATAAATTCAGTTTAATGTCCCGCTGCCAATTTATATTGAATCCAATGTAAAAAAAAAAAAGAAGTGGATTCAACCATAAATATAAGCTAAAATGTTTACCTAAAATGAAAAAAATATATCATTTTAAGCTATTTCAACGAGAAAATACACATTAAACAAACAACAGCAATGTTAGACTTTTTTTAGTGTAGCTTGTCTTTTATTGGAACAGGAGGTCTATCATCTTGATCAGGAACCATCAGAGTGAGAATAATCAATAGCACACTCTTGGATGGATATAATGAACATTGTTATGAATATGTTATGTTTGTAAATCGTTTTTGACATAAGAAAAGAGAGAGCAGCAAGTGTACGTCTGAGATCAGTGAGCTGCAGGACAGAACAACACCAGGACTCCTTCTTTCTGACTGCAATAAGACTCTACCATTAGTCAGTCTGTGGAAGATGAAGAACTCTGCCTTAACTCATTTGAAGAGCCCTAACAACTGAATTTCCATTAAATAAAGTTTAAAGGGGATTGTTACATAGGCTGACTGGGAAGTGGCTGGACGTTTGTGAAATAAATGTAATAATGAGCAGAAAACAGAAGCTGGCGTGGCCCTCTGCTTCTTTTTCCAATAAATGTCAAAGTGCGCAATGTTCAAAAGGTGCAATGGAGGCTGGTGGAGTTCAGTCCTCTCCAGCAGCAGAACAAAAAATGTTTATAACATCCACTTCAATAACTGGGTAAAAAACATTAAAACTCTTTAAAAAGTTATTAACAATAACTATGTTAAAGTCCTACATAAAATAAGCCAAAACCATAAACCATATGTAAAAACCAATACGATTTACAAATCATAAAAACCAAACACTTGTACTCCCTGAAACAACCCACTTTGTTTTCCCTCACATTCCCCTGCCTTGGTCTGACCCGGAACCTTTTTAGTGTGTTTGTTTCTCTGGGGTCTTGTTTTGGCCAGACACCTGGACGTATCACTAAACGCACATTTAAAACACACTCATACTACACTACAACACTTAAAACCAAACATACCATTACACATATATAGGGCACTTTTCTCGATACAAGTTCTATTTGTTTCTGCTCACAGACCGGCAGCCATCAATCCAAACCAGATCTGCAGGGGAAAATGTAACAATAAATTATTTATACAATCATGTGCAATGTCTTTATTTAAATGTAAATTCAATTTTATAAAGTGATGTGTACTTTAAACGTGCTAAGTGTATCTTTAAAGTGCTCAGTGCGCTGTGCATTTATACATTACGGTAACGACCTGTTACCGGGATTAATAAAGTAATTTTGATTTTTAAATGAACAGTTATGGATCTTTCAAATTTGACCTCGAAACGTAGACATAAGGCATCCACCCACCCAGTGTGGAACAGGTACCTCTGGTTTGTGCTTGCTCTTTCTACTCAAACAAAACATTTACAAAATATAACACTATTGATTTGAACTTTTATTGAAAACTTAAAAGCTTCTGGTGGCTCCAAATGTGAGAAGGTAGTACTTTTGCTCAATGGGTGTCCAGTTTTTAAATTTGTGACATTAAACTGTAATGTCAATTTTCAATCTTGTGAGTTAAAACATATCTATATGTTGAAACTGTTAAAACTGTTAAAACAATCTTGGAGGATTGTAGAGGTGTTTATTTGAGAAACTTAATGTTAATGAGAAATAAGTAAATAAATAAAAAGGTAACTGTTAAACTAACAAGGAAAACTGTCAAAGTTTAAAAGAATGCCAAGTTGCTCTCTGTGTTTTAATCAATGTTTGGAGTTATTGATTTATTTGAATTAGATTTTTTATTCTAGGCAAATGCCTGTAAGTGCAATTACTCCCACTGTATAGTGTAATATCTCCTAAACTCGGGGAATTATTTATATTATTTATATTTATTCCACCCAAATACTGTAACTCTCATAATCTGTCTTTTCTGACTAAACATAACCATGACCTTATACTGTTTATATTTTTCTTCATATTTTTATTTTATTTTTTATTACTGTGTTGTATTTGTATTGTTTATGTGCACTGGAAGCTTCGGCACCAAAACAAATTCCTTGTGTGTGAAAGCACACTTGGCAATAAAGCTCTTTCTTTCTTTCTTTCTTTCTTTCTTTCTTTCTTTCTTTCTGACAGAGAACATTGTGAGCAGAAACTCACACCTTAGGAGGCAAACAGCAGCTTCCTCAGGTTCATTGGATTCACATATACATCAATGACATTGGTGTCCCTAATGAATATAATGCTAGAAATTAGATAGCTGCAGGAATTAAATCTATTCTTTTTTGAGACAATTTACACAAATGTGGATTGATTACATGTCCATCCTGGAGCTGAGAGGTGGGCATAATGTACACCTATAAAAGCTTCATGTGTTGAAAACAAATCACAATACACCATTGTTGCATGTGTCTGATTTGTTTCATTCTTGCAAGAATTAAACCGGTCTTCCATTTCTAAATTTACCATGTACGATCTCATGTACGTCGTCTCGTTTCTGATCCGAACCGAATAATTATTTTAATAACAAAGCTGTAAAAGTATTAGATTAAAAAAACATTAGCACATCATCATTGTCAAATTGTCGATTATTGGTGTTTGATGCAGGCATTTTATTGTATCTTAATGTTTTATCTGCCCAGGGACTGCAGATGGAAATTAGATTTAGCTAAATCTGGTGTAAAGCCTCTTTTCTTTTGTTAGATTAATGTGTTTGCACATGGTCCCTGTCAAATAAATAATAAACTAAACTAAACTAAACTAAATAATAGCCCATAGATTTTCTATGGGGTTATGGTCAGGCGAGTTTGCTGGCCAATTAAGAACAGGGATACCATGGTCCTTAAACCAGGTACTGGTTGCTTTGGCACTGTGTGCAGGTGCCAAGTCCTGTTGGAAAATGAAATCTGCATCTCCATAAAGTTGGTCAGCAACAGAAAGCATGAAGTGCTCTAAAACTTCCTGGTGTACAGCTGCATTGACCTTGGACCTCAGAAAACCCAGTGGACAAACACCAGCAGATTACATAGCACCCTAAACCATCACTGACTGTGGAAACTTTACACTGGACCTCAAGCAACATGGAGTGTATGTCTCTCCTCTTCCTCCAAACTCATGGACCCTGATTTATAAAGGAAAACGAACAAAACTTTGGACCACTTAGCAGCAATCCCAGAGACGCTTCTGATGCTGTCTGTTGTTCAAGAGTGGCTTGACACAGGGAATGCGACAGCTGAACCCAATGTCTTGCTGAAACCCATCTTGCATACATCTGTGTGACTCCAGCTGCAGTCCACTCTTTCTGAATCTCCTCCACATTTTTGAATGGGTTTTGCTTGTGAATTTTTTTCTACCACATCTTTTCCTTCCCTTCACCTCTCTATTAATGTGCTTGGACACAGAGCTCTGGGAACAGCCAGCCTCTTTTGTGTCTTGCCCTCCTTGTGCAAGGTGTCAATGGTCGTCTTTCAAACAACTGTCATGTCAGCGGTCTTCACCATGATTTTGTAGCCGACAGAACCAGACTGAGAGACCATTTAATTTTCTGAGATACTGAATTTGGTATTTTCCTTAGTTGTCCATTATAATCATCAAAATTAAAAGAAATAACTATTTGAAATAAATTAGTCTACGTGTAACAAATGAATATACAAGTTTCACTTTTTGAATGGAATTAGTGAGATAAATCAACTTTTTGATGATATTCTAATTATATGACCAGCACCTGGATAAACAAAATAAAAACAAAAAAAAAAAAGCTTGCTCAGTACAACCCCCTCAAAAAATGTTGTATGTTTATATATATGTTTATATGTTTTTTATGCCTCGCTGTGTAAAGGTCTGTATTGGTATAAGAATTTTAATTTAAGAAAAAGTCATTTTTAAGAAAAAGTCATTTTGTTCTTCTTTACACTTGATCTCATTGGGGTTACAGGTGACTGGAGCCTATCCCAGCAACTTTGGGTCGCAGGGCTGACACGCACTAAAAAGTCAGTTCTTTGCTTTTATGACTGTTTTATCAGCAGAATAATAATAATGGTATTAGTGCGGCTGATACGGGCTCAGTGGTTGTCCTATCACCGGAAGGTTGGTGTTCCGAGTCCCGCTCTCCTGAGTTCATTCTGTCGTTGTGTCTTTGGGCAAGACACCTAACCCTTGCCTCCAGTGGTATTCCAGCTGTAACACGTAAATGGAAGCTTAATGTAAATTGTTTTGAGTGCCTAGTAGGTGGAAAAGTGCTTTATAAAATCCATGCCATTTATGATATGATATGGTACACTCCAAACTACATTTATTTATATTAAAAACACCAATAATGAAACATCAAGCCAAAAACATGCAGGACTGAAATAAAAGTTGCAAGAAACTTGATCAGTGGAAAATGTCAATCATGCTCCCACATGTTCTAATGACATTTTATTTACAATCCAGCAAATATTTATCCCTTAACCCTAAAAAAAAAGAAAAGATTGTGCCTATCCTTTATCGGGCTGACCAGTCATTACCTTTTTGTCTAAAAAGGGACAGATTTCGTGGAGTGTTTTGTTTCTCTGGTGGGTTGTATGTTTCTCAAATGGCACCAAACCAGAGGCTGTTTTATTAGTTGTATGTTAATCTAATATTATAATCTGCGTCCTTTTGTTCTACCTCCTGAATATCCAGCTCATATCAACAGAAACCTAACCAAATCTTTTTGTATGGAATATTGTCTCATGTAACGGATGATTTTTCTGCTGTGCTCTTTCAGCTCTTGTCCAACATAAAGGAGAAGCTCGACTGGACCGAGGTGGAGGTCCAGAACAAACGGGAGCAGCTGGCTCAGGTGGACGCCATGGTGACCAGGAAGAGGGACGTGCTCACCAGCGACAAGCTAGAGCACAACATTCTTCAGAGGGACGACCAAAAGCTGAAAGAGCACCATGGCCTGCAGGGAAACACGGCCCTGCTCCGAGACTTCAACCACCATTTGATGTGTGGGTAATGGAAATCATGATGAAAGTGAAATAATGTGACGTATGACAAATTAATAAACCTTCAGTCAAGTGTTCTTCTAATAGCTTCAATTAAAAAAACTGCATAAGTATAAACATAAATATCACCACTTAAATAGTTTTATTTATTTCAAGATACAAATAAATGAGTGTCTTTGACAACAAAAGAGCTAAAAAAGCATAATTTCAGCAATATGAATAAACATGCAATGATTGATTTTCAGCAGCTTTATAGTTCTTGAATTTTGGATTGTTCAAAGTTGACATTTAAGACAGTTCAACTCCTCCTTTTTTTTGTGGTGTCAAATTCCAATTGGCCATCTCCAGTTCAAATCCCTATGAATCCATCCTTGGCGACAGTGGCGAGGAAAAACTGCCTTTAACGGCAGAAACCTCAGACAGACCCAGGCTCAAGGTGGACGGCCGTCTGACGGGGCCGAGCTGTGGTGGAAGGACAGAAGAAAGACAACAGCGCAGACACAAGACAAACTGCATGGCTCAGGGCACTCTTCAGAGGATTAGAAGGATTTCCTTCTGTTCTGTGCATTTTCCCTTTAAAGTTAGACAGAGCATTAACACCGTGTATTCTGGGAAATGTAGTCAACAAATCTGAAGCAAATACTGAGAAGCACATCAAAGCTGTCTCAAAGACTCACAAGACCCATCCCCGTCGACCAAATGTGTTCAAGGACATTAAACGTATTCAGTCGACAGTGGGGCTTGTCCAGTGGGTCTCAGTGAGAACACTGTACTTTTTACTATCTCAGGTGTACTTTTTGGTGTATATCTGAGATAGAGGTGTTTAAATGTTCTGACGAAGGGACCGAAGGTTGAACTGCACAGAACGGAGGGTGTGGAAATCTTTCTGTGCCTCTTAACCCGGGGCGAGTCCAAACTAACTGTAGTGAACTTACCTGATCTTACCTGTAAGTTCATCACCCCTTAGTTCATCCAGGGGTGGTCCTTGATGTCATACAGGGACATGCGGGTTTTGGGGTTTTTGTCCAATAAACTCTTTATGAAGTCTCTGCAATCTAAGAACAAAAAGAATAGTTTAAATGTTGTCATTATTTATCACAGCAGTAACAGGTTTAATAGCAAACACTCACCGTTTGAAAGGAATGCACTCATTGGAGGTGTCCATGAGGACACCAGGGTGGACACAGAGGCAAAGGCACGCTTCATGTGCAACATTCCGTAAAGTGTGAGCCCCAGCTGCCACGCGGTGGTGGAGTCGGCCTCGTACCTGGACTCCCTGTGCCACTCTGGAGAGGCGTAGATATTAGTTCCTGCAACACACACAACCAGAGAACTTAAGATTCAAGAGCTCAAGGTTCACTTTCCTAGGACACAGTAAAGAGCAGGTCAGACAACTCACCTTGGGCTGTTTCAAAGATTTGACCTGGAGTACAAGTTGTGCCACAGTCAAAGTCGAGGAAGCGGGCTCGGGGCACATCATGACCGGTTTCAATGAGGATATTGTCCGGTTTAATGTCTCTGTGAAAGACGCCAAGAGACAACATTTCTATGGCTTCATCCACCAGCTGTCTGAAGATTTCCTGTGGCAAAAAAGATGTAGATTTGATTCATTTCTGAAACTTAAATATTTTTTTTCTGGGGTTTGACCGTTGCTGCATAAAACAGGATACATACTTTAGCCTCACTCTCGCTCATGAATTCCTTACGAGAGTTGATGTAGTTTACCAGGTCCATGCAGGGACATGGTCTCTCCATCACCATGACGATCTCTGTCTTCAGTTCATACCAGTCTAGTAGAACAGGGGCGATGTTGCAGGTCTTTGACCCTGGTCCAGCTCCAACTTTGGTGAGCAAAGCCACCTCCAGTGGAATCTTGGTACTGGTTCCATTCACCACCTTTAAAAGATACAGACGATTAGAGGTGGATAATGGACTAATGCATTCAATATAAATGAGTTTAGGGGAATAAACTAAACTTACCTGTTCCATCCATAAAATTTCACTTTTTGGGGCAGACTTGAAGACAACCTGCAGAGCACAAAGCATAAACTTTATTGCTCATAAAAGGAAGTGTCAATCAACAGAGTTTAGAAGACTTACAGGAAAACCGTCCTCTTTACGAATCCCGCTGTAGATCACACCACAATGCCCCATTTCCATCAATTCTTGGACTTTGTACTTGGCACTAAACTCTGCACACACAAAACAATAAGACGTTAATGTGTTGACTAACATAGTAAAAATACCAATTAGAAACTCTTCCTTCTCCTGTAAGACCTGCAAGTCTACACAAAAGACCAAAAAGTCCAACAGTGAGCACAGTGTCATCACCAGGATCAGGGAAGAGTGAATGTGACCTGTGTTGTGTCTGACCTGGTGAAAAAAAGAACTCTGCCAAAGAGTTGCACAAGCTGCTCTTGACGTTTTTCAGTTTTGATTTCAAACCCGTTTTGATCTTTGGGATCCCTTTTCCATTCTGGTGTTGGGTTTGCTGTGTGCTGGAGATGTGGCTTGGGCCTGGGGTCTCTGCAGAATTCCTCCTGGATTTCTTACTGGCTGTTCCCTGTGTCTCTTCAGCCTCTTCAGAAGTGTTCTTCCTTTTCAAACTCAGAGCAGGGCTGTTTGAAGAAGCACCTGACTGACTGGTGGAGGCAGCCTCCTCACTCCTTTTCCCAGATTTATAACACAGAAGACCTGGGCCTGGATTGGACCCTGGACTCTCTTGTGGGTGTTGTTTAAAAAGGGTCCTTTTGGTTCGACGGAGTCGAAACCGAATCCGTCGCACTAAAGAGGAGATCCAGCCTGCAACTACAAAAGAAAACAACCTGTTTGAACAGTTCATTACGTCGTGATTATCAAAGTGAATGAACATATTTACAGTTATAATAATCCTACCTTTATTGCACCAGACCCTCGAAGACCGCTTAGATTTATTTGATCTGGATTTAGACACCATCTCGGTAGCCCACACTAACTGCTATTTGAAGTAAAACTAACTAAAATTAACCAATATCTAACAAGAAATATTAATTTAAACTAACACAAAACTATAACTACACCTAAATGTGTTAAAGTCAACCTAATCTTCCAAGTGTCTGGAGATAAACTGCTCTGGTGTCTGCACCGGCTCAGAATGACTCAACATTCCACTCTGACATCAGTGTTCCTTGGTCGCCATGACCACCGCATGATGTCATGAGAGTTCCAGGAGCCTCACCAGGACATTATGTTACCATTAAAATATATATTCTAATGCATTTAGTAATCATTATTCAATGATTTAATGTTGGTGGAACTTAACAGTGTTTGATGCAGATGAATTTTACACTTGATGCCAGCAGATGGCAACATTATCCAGAGTTACAGTCTGCAAAGTTCAGGGGCCTGTCATTCATCTTTTTTATTTTTTTATTTTTTTATTTTGAACATTTAAAACCCAAAAATTTGACATTCATATGAAATAATAAAAATAATAATGTTCAAAAGGGAATGGGTTGAAGTGTGAACTTATATAATTTTGGATCATTAAATCAAATATCTAACAAAAAAACCTTCACCAATGTCTCTAGAGGGAAACAAAGAACCATTACTAGCAACGATTTATAAATTCAATAACAACAAAAAAAGAAGAAAAGGGGGACAAAAAAATGTGCATATCAAACCCACACCTAACCCTCCATCTTAATTGTTTTTGACTCCTTTATTTGTCTATTTGATTGCACAGGCTGAAGTTTTGGTTTGTTTAAGATATAAATTCATTAAGGTTGTATCAACTATTTTATTTTATTTTTTCAAACCTCTTTTGGGTCTTTAATGGTAATGTTTAGTTGTTTGCTTTATACATTATTTGAAAAATACTGAAAACCAACTAATCACCAGATGTACGCTGATGACTTCTAATTAATCCATACAGTGCCGATGCAACAGCTCTTACAGGTGTGCTCAGTACGGCACAGAGTCTGATGTTAAATTTAACTCTAAAAAGACATTTACATTTCCTGCCTTTGACCTGTGTGACAACCCTCGGGTGATATGCAAAGAAATCAAATACGTTGGTCACTTTTTAACAGTGACTGATGACAGAGATGTTCAGGGACAGTTTCTAAACTCTATGCACAAGTCAATATGTTGATTCATAAGTTCAGTATGTGCTCTCCTAATGTGAAATGTTCTCGGTATAGAGTCTTCTGTACATCACTGTATAGGCTACAGCTCATCTCTGGTGGAGTTTAGATTATTTTGAACATATACACATTTGATACAAACAGACAAATAAGAAATAATATAATTAATGTCTGAAAAGGAGTGGGTAGAAGTGTGAACTTATATAATTCAATAATAATACAATAATTACAATTCAGCATTCCTTAATTAAATATCTAATGCTTCATGACAATAATATAATAATAATTATAATGATAATAAAGAACTGTGTAATGAACCATCTTGTTGCTCCTCAGCCATGTACCGTGTGAAAACTTTATAACCTTTTCATGGAATTTTATTTTTGTTTGAGGTCTTAGGGTTACAATTACACATGATTGTTTATGTTTCTAAAATGTGGTTATTATTTTTGTAATTATTTTTTATTTACAAGTTTACAGTTTTTTCTTTTTGTTTACTTTTGACCTGAACTTAGATGGACCCCCACAATATCAAAGAAGCAGCAGTGTTCAGTTCCCTCAGAGTGGAAATAAAAGTGTTTAGGTTGGATCATTTTAGTTTAATTCATAAAGCAAGTCTAGAATTAGCTACATGCCACAAAAGCCTCTGAAGCACATTGCTAATTTGCATAAAGTAGCTTCTGCTGCACAGATTCTCCTTTCTCTGGTGATCATTAGTGTTTTGAGCGTCTGCAGAGTCATTAAATGGGGCAAAACTAATGAACAATACAATATACACAGTGCCTTGTAATCCAGGACTTGCTTTGTATGTGTCTGATGTGTGGTTTCAAGGTTAATTTAATGTAATGTATTTAATATTCATTCCTAAAATGTTATTTTCTGACACTTTTTCAATTGCAACAAAATCTATACTTTAACCATTTACATTACATTTATTCATTTAGCTGACGCTTTTATCCAAAGCGACTTACATTGTTCTACAGTAATTACCAGTGTTACAGCCACTGGAGGCAAGGTGGGTTAAGTGTCTTGCCCAAGGACACGGTTGAAGGACGACTGCTACCCACTGAGCTACTGCTGCCATGAACCATGGTTAAAGTAAAGATTGTGCAAACAAACGTCCATTCTCCATACTGAAACTAAATATTTTGTTTATCTGCAGGTTCATAAAAAATATTTATTACTGGGGCTACAAGATTAATTGCAATTGAATAACAATTTGAATGACACAATTAGCAAATTGCAAAAGCTGCAGTTTTTGAAGTACCATAATTTCCTGCACAAACAATCATATCCTGTCTTATTCTGCATAAAACTGCCTATGTTGTAGTCATTGATGGTATAAGGTCAGCACCTTCTACCGTCAATGGCTTTGCCGCTATCTGCAGGAATTTCACCTTTCAACTTTCAACAAGCCCGGTTCTGATTGGCTCGCTGGTTACTAACACGCACTCAAACCTAGCTCATATGCCCAAATTAGGACTTCTGGCTCCAAAAAATCAACATGGCGACCCCCACAACGGCTAAAACTGGCTACTGAAATGGGTTCATTTTCGAGGTTCGTAATGCTATGGGTGACGTCACACTCCTTATGTCCAGCCCTTCTACAGTCATTGGTTGTAGTTTAGATCTGTCCAAACTAAGCTTCTCTCAAGGACCGCCATCCACCAGAGGGCAGGCTCCAAATGCGGAAATATAAGGAGACATAGCAACTTCACATGTGTAAAAATCATGTTTACAGCCTGGTACAAAAGATGGTTCCAGTCTCTAGAGCTAAGTTTTTACAACGTGACAACTCTTTTATCTGAAAACTATTGTTTTACTATGGAGTAAAAGCCGAAAAGCCCGGATGTAACCGCCATTTTATTGCCCTGTAGTAATGACAATATCGGTGAATAGGGGAACAATGGGCGGATTACATCCATGTATATTTACAATCTATGGTACAAAGATGACATGTTCTGAAATACATGAGATTCTTCTTTTATTAGTTTGTCAGATCATGCACTTTGAACAGAATAACATTAAAAACAAACCAATAATACTTTATTTGATAAATTGCAATACATTTTTGCAGCCCTAGTCACAATAGAAACGTACTACACTGTACTCACATTTGTCCAAAAGATGATCTCTAATTTTCATACAAAGGTCAGGATGTTGGAACATTTTAACAATACCATTGCAACCATATACCATAACCACAAATACCAAAATGTGCTATGTTATATTTATTTGATTTTAATCTTATATTAAATAAGTTATTACAGTCAAAGTAGCAATAATTAAGCTATTAGCAGCAGTTCAAGAAAAGCCGGGCCTGTTCAAAAAAATTTGTTAAGTTATAACTGTTTAACAGTTAGTATGAAATATTCTCAAATAATTTATATAACTTAAATATCTTAAACGTTTCTTTCCTCCGCCTTGTTGATGGTGCAAATAACCATGTTGACGACTCACCCTAGTTTCTGACACGACTCGGACTAGTCTTTGGTGTCTTGGACTTGAAGACTGAGGATTTGAAAGTGACTAAAAACCGTGTGACTCGACTACAACCCTGCTGTTTATTAAAAACACCTTTTCACTGTTTTTTTCCTGAGGTAATTGTGTGCTTTTGTTTAGGTTCCGTGTCGTCTGCAATCGGATCACTGCCTCGGTTAAGTTCGACCGCCTCATCCTTTTAGCTGTTGTTCTGAACTGTATCACCTTGGCAGTGGAAAGACCCAGCATCTCTGTCGGAAGCACGGTGAGACAAATGCATTCTCAAATACATCTATTTCCCTCAGAACCTGAAGGAACCTGAGATAGGTTCATATTAGAAAATAAACTGTATGTCTTTGATTTTAGGAGCGACTTGTTCTGACTTATTGTGATTATGTCTTGGCCGGCCTCTTTACACTCGAAATGATTCATTCATTCATTCATTCATTCATTTTCTACCGCTTTGTCCCGTTAGGGGTCGCGGGTGACTGGAGCCTATCCCAGCAGCTTTGGGCCTGAGGCAGGGAACACCCTGGACAGTGGCCAGTTAGTCGCAGAGCTAACATATAGAGACATATAGACAGTGACAGACAACTATTCACTCTCACATTCATTCACTAGGGACACTTTAGAGTTGCCAATTAACCTGTACATGCATGTCTTTGGACGGTGGGAGGAAGCTGGAGTACCTGGAGAGAACCCACGGTAACACGCAGAGGACAAGCAGACTCCTCATAGAAAGACCAGAGTCGGCCGAGAATATTTGAGTCGGCCGACTAGCTGTATAATTGATATGTTAGTATTCTCTACTTTTTTTTGCAAATCCACTTCAGTCCCGATCATAAATGTGAAATATTTGAATATTTTCAAAAAAAAAATTTTTTAACCCTTTATTATTTAACCCTCGGACTGTTTGCTCAGACACAAAGGTTAAATATTTATGTTTTTTTTTTTCTTTCAAAGTTTCAAACTTTTTTTTAATCTGTTTAGTGTTGCTGTAAAATTGCTAATCCATTCTAAATGTTAATGTTTTCTTTTTTCATTTTCAGGTGCTCAGATGAAATTTAGACTATGTTGTTAAAGTTTCAAATGTTCCTGGATTTGTACTCACCTCTAATATCTATACTTTGCAGTTTCACCTGTGTTGTACCAAGTTATGACAACTTTATAGTGATGGTAAGCAATGGGCTACTTGCTCAGTGCTGGCACAAGATGCTCTTTAGCATTCATAGTGGTTTTATATCATTTATGCTAATTGTCTTTAATCTGCTTTTTAGGTCATTGTATGTGGCAGTGCAAAGAATGCAGTTTGGAACTAGCATGCAGGTATTTGTTGTTACAACATTTTAGAAAGGCTCATGGGCATTTTAGGGGCAGTTATCGGTATCCATGTCCACACACAGATTGCCCATGTACATTTAATGCATGGAGTTACTAAATCACACATACAAAAGTCATGCTAAACAGAAGACTTTGAAGCCAGTAGAAGCAGCTACATTCCAGTGTCATGTGTGTGCTCATGCAGACAACTGACAACAGAAAGTGACTTTTTCCAACACATAAATGCACATCTCAGGCATTATGAAACTGTTCCATGTGTATTTCAAAGCATTTCTTGGAGTAACCCAGAACCTCAGACTCCGGCTTCATCAATAGACTCATCCTGCAGTGAGGATACACTGTACACATCATCCCCAAATTCATCTTCAGAAAATCATCCCTCAGGATTGTCCTCCTGTTTGTGATCCCTAAATTCACTTATGATGCTAAATTTGAGCTCCAACGAAAGAATACGGAGTTTGAGACAAATGGGACATACTTCAATCCTGGTCCTAAGCTGAAAGGAATCATCATTGATGGCCTATCCCAAGAACTGATGAAATACCCAAAATACCCAAAAGACTATCAGTGTGAAGAGGTAGCAGCTGCTTTGACAAGAGCACATCCTTGTTTGGGTCAGCTGGGATCAAAGACAGGATTTTGGGGTTGGAAACAATCACTAGTATAAAATGCAAAACTACAGAACAAAACTTGGGCGACTCGGTCACCCGGAAATCCATGTGAAGCACAAACGAGAATGCCAAGGTAAAGCTGCAGCTAATATCAAGAAACCAAGAAAAGCTGAGGTTAACGACAGTCCTCTGCATCCAAAAAGTGAAACAACTAAAAGTTTGGAGAATTGTTTTATTGTCAGAAGTGAAAAGGCGTGACAACAAAGCGATGATAAATGCAAAAATGGAAAAAACCTTCTCCCTCAAACGTTTAGAGATTGTTGATCACAGGCCAATGATAAAAGATTTCAAGAACAGATGGCCTGCCTTGTTTGGCGAGATTGAAGTAAGAAAATGTCTTTGTGTTGAATAGCTGGTCTCTGAGTCCCATCATCTCAATACAGGGGTTCCACAGGGCTCAGTGCTAGGATCGCTCCTCTTTTCCATATACATGACCTCCCTTGGCTCTGTCATTCAGAAGCATGTCTTTTCCTATCACTGCTGCAGATGACAGTCTACTCCACTTTTCATTTCAACCTGACGATCCGACGGTCTCTGCTCGCGTCTCAGCATGTCTGAGTGACATCTCACTTTGGATGAAGGACCATCACCTGTAGCTGAACCTTGCAAAAACAGAACTGCTTGTGATTCCGCCACAACCTCTCCATTCAACTAGGCTCATCAACCATTACACCGTCCAGCACTGCCAGAAATCTGGGAGTGGTAATTGATGATCAACTAAACTTCACAAGTCATGTTGCCAGCACCACCAGGTCCTGTAGATTCATCCTCTACAACATTAGGACAATTAGACCTTTCCTATCAGAGCACTCTACGCAAATCCTAGTCCAGGCTCTTGTCTTGTCCAAACTGGATTATTGCAATGCTCTTCTGGCTGGACTCCCTGCTGCACAACCAAACCTCTGCAGCTGATCCAGAATGCAGCAGCAAGAATGGTCTTTAAAGAACCAAAGAGAGCGCACGTAACTCCTCTCTTCATTAGGTTACACTGGCTCCCGGTTGATGCATGCATTAAGTTCAAAGCTATGCTCTTGGCCTACAAGACCACCACTGGCTCCGCCCCCTCATATCTTCACTCACTAACACAGACCTATGTTCCTACCAGATCCCTGCGCTCTGCAAATGAACGTCTGGTTGTACCATCCCAAATTGATGGAATGATCTACCTGCTGCTACAAGATCAGCAGATTCTGTAGCCATCTTTAAAAAACGCTTGAAAACACATCTCTTTCGTCAACACCTGACTGACAAACACTGAATTCTCCTTCTTTTCTATCGATTCCTTTTCTTAAAAAAAAAGCTTTGATTACTGTGCTAGGTTTTAACTGACTAGTTTTTGTGCACTTATGTTTTTTGTTGTGTTGTTGAAATTGCTTCCATTGTTTTCCTCACCTGTAAGTCGCTTTGGATAAAAGCATCTGCTAAATCACTAAATGTAAATGTAGCTGTATAATTGAAAACTTAATTAGCCAACAATCCTGCATCCATATATGGTGGAAGTTATAATAAACAAAAAAAATGTTTTTAATTAATATTTTTCGGGTGAATGCAGAGTTCATGCAGGTCACCACCAAGCCACTGCAATCAAAGTTCTGGTCACAGCTGGACCACTTTTCACACAAGCTATTGAGATCTTTAACAAGAAAGGAGGTGTAAAAGGACAAAGGATCAGGGATATCCTGGTGGTCAAAAAATCGGTTAGTAGAGAAGAATGAAACATAATTTTGCTGAATTGGGGTGGTTATTGTATTGTATTGTTTTTTTTTTTTGTTTTTTTTTCCAATAGCAGGTCATATGAACATATTTGAGAAATGGTGAATGACGTACTTATAGTGCTTGAATTCAAATCCCTTTACATGTTTTATTCACCTATTCAGCACACATTCAGATCTGTCTACACTTCCAATTGAGAGTTTGAGAAAACTTTCCTGCAACACAATACAACTTTTTATTCTTCAGACACCCTGTCTCTTCCCTGTGCACTTACATTTCTCCAAATCCTCTTATTTCTCGCTATTTAGTTTGATGACATCAAAAACAGGAGGGAGGGCATCCTGAAAAGCCTTTTCATCTATCTCAATGAAGAGCCAGACACTTTCTTCAAGGAATACTTGGTAAGTTTTTGACAATGTTTCCTTAATGTGTCATATTGTTTTAATTATTTTTCCTAAAGCACATAATTATGGAATCGAATGACTCTAGATATTAGTAGACGCACACATCTAATCATCTATCACAAGATTCACAAATGTATTTTTTTTTTTTTTGGAGCTTGTATTTCTTGCTTTATTTTTTTTTTATTTTTTATTTTTTTCTTATTTTATTTATTTTGCTGTATGGCTTTTTGTTTAAGCTGTTATGTGTGCTTGTTGTTCAGGCCTCAAATGAGGACGCAGAGATGGGACATCAGCCGCTCAGTCATGGGGATTTAAACCATCCGAGGACGGTGGAATTGTGATTGAAGGCTTCAAAGTCCTTAATAATTTAAGCAGTGTCATCATGGGGTTCATCGTGCAGTTTGGGCTCATTTATACCCTTGATCTAAGCTTTCCCGATGACCTCAAGAACACCTCCGAGTTCTTCCAGAAGATCATAATGAATTTGAACTGAATACAAAGATTTATCAGCTGAAACTCAAGTTATTTGCCTAGGATGCAAATATCAAGTGAATAAAAACACTGTTTTCCTCTTCTATTATCTTTGGCCTTTTGACTCTTGTCATTTTCATCTTCTGCCCAGTAAATGACCTTCAGTGACTATTAGTGATTATTACTCCTAGAAATTAAGTTTTAATTACATTTTTAATTTGTACACCCTCCATCTTTATTTATAATTCTAAAATAAAGTGTCTCTTTTACAAAACACTGGACTATCCATTTATTATTTTATGGCTATATTACTGTATTAACTATACATTCTTGTTAAGTTACACTTCATTTATCCCTGTAGGGAAATTTGTTCCCTGCATCAAATCCATCTATGGCTGTGTTTACAGGAGTGTGTTAGGAGTAGTATATAAAAAATAGATTTACCAAATACCATACATAAACATTTTCTGATGCCATTTTAATATCAGTCAATATGTCACAAAATAAATATCGTAAATAAATGATTTAAACACTGATTTGGCTTAAAATGATTAAAGATAATATCAAATGCTCACTAAAAACAAACCACTTAAGGCTCTGAAAGTTGTATGTACTGCTTTATAACTGAATAAATTAATTGTCAAGGACACATTAAGTCCAGTACATGATAGGTTTGAACATTACTGGTTTAAAAAAAGTAATAAAATGTTTACAGATCATAAATGTAGGCTCAGATTTATAAGAACATAAAGTCAACTATATATGTGATCATACAATGTCTTCTACTTTCTTCTGGTGTGGCTTCGACGTTGAAGGTTTCTCTGTCTGGATCCTAAGGAGAGTTTGGAGCCGGAAACTGAGCCTGAGAAAACAGCAAACAGGACATAAATGAGTCTGCAGCAGCCCGAGGCCACAGGATTAGTGGGACATGTCAGAGGAGAGTTCTCATATACACGGGCAACTAATTTGTCCTTGGTGCAGTCACTATAAATCCCAGGATTTTAATGTCAAAAGTAACAAATAACACGTTTCTTTGATTTGCCAGCAGATCAAGACTACAGCTATACATCTTCAGTTATTATACAGAACAGAAAAATGGATTACCTAATGTGCTGAAGGCAAAATTTGGCACTGTCGGTCCTGGGCAGAGAAAAGGGTTGAGAGGATTCACAGGGCTTTGATCTAAGCCAACGGGAGGATTCACTGTAGAAGCAAAGTAATAAAAAACTTTACTGCAGAGTGTCAAATAACAGTGAGACTCTACTGCAGTCACTATACCTCATTGTGCATATTCAGCAACTTCAACTTTAGCACATAAACAGAATGACTAGGATAACAAGGCTGACTTTCCAGCCTCAGACATATTTGGTAAAATGTTATATATTACACACATGTGACGACAAGATGAGTTTAAAGTAGTTTTACAGGAAAATAATAACTCACCGTGTGTCTGTGTTGCATCCATTTGTGTGGCTGAGTTCACATCAACAAGCTGCATTGCGTCTTGTTGCACACTGGCATTTTCTGGACCCACAATCACCACATCTCTCACTGTGGAAGCAGGAAAGAGCTCATTAGATAGCAACAACAACAGGTAAAACTGCACAAAAGAAAAAGACTGGAGCAGTCGTTTTGCATATTCTTGCTGACAAACCTTTTACATAACCCACCTGGTGATGGGAATGGAAAAATCTGGCTAAAATGGAAGACTTTGAACTGGTTTACCTCTTTCATAGATGTTGACAAAGCCTCCCTGGCACACTTCCTGCAACAGTCCCTTAAAATCAGCCACAGCTGTCATCACTGGACCAAAGGTGAGGGTGGGGTCAGTAGCGATTGGGGGCAAAACTGACAGGACAGGGGGTGGGTTGAGAGACTGACAACTCTGGAAGGACATGACAATAATAACACTTAAGCAAAGTTCTCAATTGGAATTGTAAATATATCAATACTGGTTTGTTGTGCATTGCCTTTTTGTAAGATTATCAAATATTAGTAAAATATCTCCAGATTTATCCATGCATGCTAAACAGATCTTTTATCATTTTTATCAGTATTCTTCATGTAAGGGTATACTGTGAATGTTTTACTTTAAAGTTGAAATGAGTGATTGATTCATGTTGTGGGGGTTTTGCACTTTGAGAGTCGGGGTGTAAAGTTAATACAAACCAGCCACAAGCATTCATACAACTATTGTAGAGTTAAATACAACTTACCAGGTAGCTAGTATTTATCTGTCCTTATTTTAATCACTGTTTAATTCCTTCCTACTTTAGCTAATCACAGTATCAAGATATGAGCCTGCATTACTGCATATAAAAAATCAGTAGCAGTCTAAGTAATCAGCATTACCTGTAAGAAATGAATGTGGTCATCATTGTGAGAGAGTTTATCTAGTTCAGCCTCGTTCTTCTTCAGCTCAACGATCTCTCTCTGAATCTTGTCCAGCAGCTGCTCAGCCTGACTAACAGCCGTCTTCTCCTGGGCTTTGATCAGCTCCCGGACTTCAAAACGCTTCAGCTCAAACGACCGGATCAGCTCAGTCAAGATGGCTTCACTCTCCTCAGCGGCTGCACGTGCAGAGCGCTAGACGGAGACAACATGAGAACATATAATTGAAAGGTTTAAAGGGACTTTGACTACAATGAATGTTCAACAGGTCTTACAGTGAGAGAGAGAATGGCCTGTCTCAGTTCCTGGGCCTCCCTTTCTTTTTGTTGGATTCTCAGTTGGGAGTTCTGTCTCATCTCGCCAAGTTGCTTCTGAAAATGACAAGTAAAACCAAGTTGCAACTTAGACTTAACTTTATTAATCCACGAAAGAAATTGCTTTGTCACAGTGGCTCAGTTACAAACAACAAACAGTCATGAACACACTCAATAAAATAAAGAAGTAAAAATAAAGTGAAAGAATAATAAGGTTCATGAAAATAGAGACATGTGAATTGGAAACTATCTTTTACACAAAGGTCAGTTATTGTACAGGTAAATCTCAAATGGTAAATTAGGTTTTATATTGTTCAGGGTTGCAGCAGAGCTGAATAAGTCTGTTAGGAAACAAGCTCAGCTGCCCCACTTCAGTTTTGTGAAGTCACCGTTTAGTTAAATTAAGAATATGTTGTACAGAGAGTGCTCCTTGGTTACAAGTATTGTACACAAAATAAACAAAGGCAATAGACATTACAGTTGATGAAGTAGCTGTAAGTGGTTACTACGGTTCATACACTAGACAATTGTCAGCCAAATACCAGTTTGGAGAAGCAGACAGGAGCCGCACAGACTAAACATGCCGCTGTAAATAAATATATTTACACGTATAACCTGTCGAGAGATTGCTCATATTTTGGAAGTAGGGTAAAAACAATTATGGCAGCCAAATGACAAAAATGGAAATAAATGTCTTGTAGTTTGTATCTGTGTGACTATGCCTGTCTGTTTTTTTAAACTGGTAAAAGACTGAAAACTTATCAACCATACAATAACTCTTCATAGAATAGTCACACGACATTTACAAAATACTGAACTGTCCATCTAACTAATTGTACTTTGGTTATTACATTTATTTAATATACATATATAAAAAAACATCTTTCTGTGGTAACCTTAGAGGACCGTGGGAACAGGCTCTGATTTTTGATAATTGTGTATTACTGCCCATATATAAAAGGTATGTTGTTGTTTATTGTGTTGGTGGTTGAATGGTTCCAGTAGTGCAGAGACTTACCTGTTTGTGCTGTATTTCTGCCTCTGCCAGCACAGTGTCGTGACCTTTGTGCTCATCGGTCAGACACAGATAACAGATACACTGTCTGTCTGTGCGGCAGTAAACCTCTAGCAGCTTGTCGTGTTTAGGACAAATGGTCTCCTGTAGTTTTTGGGAAGCAGAAACCAGCTTGTGCTTCTTAAAGGCAGCCGAGTCGTAATGAGGCTTTAGGTGGAGGTCGCAGTATGAGGCCAAACACACCAAACATGTCTTCACTGCTTTGTTTTTCCTCTCCGTGCACACGTCGCACTCTACGTCCCCAGCCTCGGCTAAACTTTGGTTTGAAGGTGCAGCTACTACCTCTTGGAGTCCAGTGCTTTTGAATTTTTCAATCACGTCGGCTAACATAGTGTTTCTAGCGAGCACAGGCCTGGGGTTGAAGCTCTGTCTGCACTGGGGACAAACGAAAATGCCGAGGTAGTCGTCCTGGTCCCAGTAGTTTTGGATACAACTCGAGCAGTAGCTGTGGCCGCAGGGTATGGTCACTGGGTCTCGGAGCACGTCCAAACATATGGAGCAATTAAACTGGTCCTTGTCCAAAACCACACCGGCCTGGGCCATCGTTAAACCAGAGTAGTGGACGTGTTAACTGGGCAAAAACACAGAAACCCCCGGAACCAGCTGACAGCTGTTTCTTGTTTACAGGAAGTGAAGGGGCGTGGTCTTGTAGACGTCAGAGGAAGTAGTGCTGGGAAGTCTTGGGTTTTTATAATTAGTAAAAATGTTTTTGTTGATTATAAATAAATACCTCAAACGGTGAAATTGTTTAGATTTTTTTGTAATATATAAATTTATAACCTCAGATTTTTTTATATGGGTTCCATGTTTTATTTATTCTATAGATTAATACATATCGCAGTCAAATGTTGCGTATCAAATGTTACTATGTAGTATATCAATATACGTATTATATCTGATAGTATATAGTAGTATAGTATGATATTAAAAAAATTGTAAAGATACAAAAAAATAAACAAAACACACAATTTCTAAAAAGGTCTAATATTTTAGGGTCATTCCAGATGGCCACACTGCAAATTATGTACAGTAAACATGAACACACTATTTTTTGCTTTGTTTTAGTCTTTTATAGTGATGTCCTTTTTACTGCCCCACCACAGTTTGTGGGCAAACATCCCACATAAGAAAATAAATTATAAAACTAAAGCCAGACTATCTACACTTAATACACAGTTCACTGAAAGCCAAACACTTTAATATGTCTGAATGCATTTTATTCAGTAATGCATTTAATTAAAGAACACAACATACAGTATGTGGTACATAAAGTCATCTCAATAAATTATGAATAAATAAAGATAAAATTTCAAGACAGTGCAGATTCTGAAACAGTGCAGTTATTACATAAATAACAGACATGACATCCTTCAAACATAAAAATACATTACTTTGGTCACAAACAAAAGCTTTGATGGATTAAAGGGAAGGATTTAAACGCTGTTGCTAATAACTTTTGCTCTTTACTTCAAGCCCTCCACATGCATTGTCAATGAAGCAGCCCTCCTTTAAATATATCTAACTCCTAACCCTAAGGAATACTAAACTGGCACATTCCCTTTCAACCTTTATGATTTGTGCCTTGTGCAAAATGTTAAAATAGACGTCACTCACATGTTCGTCGTTTCAAGTATAATGTTCCTAATATTAACAAGCTTTTTCTGTAAAATGTTATTCTATTATTGAATGACTCTAAAATTATAGCTGGTCGAGAGAAACAGGCACAAAAAATAATATTTGTTTAAAAACATGCACCGATGTAGATTAGATAACTTTTGTTTTACATGCGTCTAAAAGGAATGACTAAAGCTGGTCACCAACCTCATAAGCGCCAAGAATGAAGAAACATTCTTGTACAACTCAAATAATGATCCCAGTGTTTCTATTCTCATAATAGAAAAATACAATATCAGTAGTATTTTATCTGTCAGTAGCAACATGTACATAAATAAACTAAAGTATGCATGAATACTCTATATGTGCGTGCAGTGCAGAAAATATGTGGTAACTCATAGTAGGAGGAATCATACTGTAGCATCACTTATTCTTGTCTTCCAGTCCACTCTCTGCTCTTAAGGCCTGGCTGCTGGTTGTGATAAAGCTGATCCAGTGTTTGAGGTCCTCAGGGAACTTGGGACATTCAATCTGAACAGAGACAACATCAAGAAATTAAATTTTCATGTGAACGTAAGATACCAATTTACAAGAAGTTTACATCACAAAAGGGTTTACAAATGGCCTCAGAGCTTATTTAATCAAGTATAATTCATACATCACCAAATAATAACCATCAAGAACCACTATAGTAAATCCTCAATAGGAGAGAATATGAAATGGAACCAGTGCTTTGTTTTATACATATATCCATTTAGAATAGAGCTTAGAGATATTGTTATGTTCTGGTTTTAATTCTACATATTCTGCTCACCTTTTTCTTGCAGACAAACTCAATAATCTCTTCTGGACTGCTGCGTATTACATTCTGTCTGCAAAGCATAATAGCTGACACAAAGCCATCCTTTTTGGAAACAAAGCGTTGTTCTAAGTAAAAAGCTTTGTCATCCCACCCCAACATTTTGGTGCGAATCTCAAAAGCTTCACGGAAAGCCAAAGAGCGCCGGTACCGTATGGTAGAGGCTCCTACTACCATCTTGGCCCCCAGGTTGTGTGAGGCCATAAACAGCCCGTTTCTCATGCAGTGATGAAAACGGGCAAAGTCACACTCCCGCAAGTATCGAGAGTTGTTCATATGACCCATGTAGTCCAAGTCATGAGGAAGGACCATGCCATCAAAACTCTGCTCGGCTAAAATGTCCTTTATCCGGGGAAGAAACGATGCTTCGATAAACACCTGGACCCCGCGGAGGAAGTACCACACATCCACAGTGCAGAAGAGCAGGAGGACAGCACTAAGCACCAGCAGCAGCAGCATCTCTGTGACAAAAAAACAGGTCTATTAAATTATTATAACATGACAAAAATGCAATTAAACTTAAACAAATGGGTTTAAAGCTTTACTTTAGTAGCATTAAACGTATATCTAAGGGTAGTACTAGTGTTGTATAAGCTCATTATCACGCCAAGAGTTAGACGAACTGCACAACTGACCTTTATGACACTACACTTACATTTGCAACTCCTTCAGTCAACAAAGCTTACGGATTAAAGACACAAAAGTAGCAGCCATGCACCTTTAAGTATTTAAGCTAACACTCCATCATTTTTGTGTTCGCATAAACCTGCTGATACAGTACGGACATTAGCTTAGCCGGATGCTACAGTGGTTACCTGGACCGACACTGGTCGCGCACCAGCCAATGTTTTCTGTAGCTTGTTACATATAATTATAACACACGTGGAAACTTAGGAAATAGTAACATTTATATTTGTATATTTTAGTACTGAAACTCACTGAGACTTTAGAGGACAGGGCGACCATGAGACCCGAGTCAACTTGTTAGAAACCGGTAGAATGAATGAACTTCCGCATTGGTGACGACACGTGATGTGATTGGCTGTCTTGTTTAACAACGTACATCGATGAATAATATTACCACCATATTTGGCCATTTTTAACCAAAAATAATATATATATATATATATATATATATATATATATATATATATATATATATATACCTATATCCTCAGACCTCAACCTTGAATAATATTACCACCATATTTGGCCATTTTTAACCAAAAAAATAATATATATATATATATATATATATATATATATATATATATATATATATATATATATATATATATATATATATATATATATATATATATATATACCTATATCCTCAGACCTCAACCTTCAGTTTTGTTGGGCTCTTAGCAACAAAAATGGGGAAGTAAATTTATTACTTAAAATACAACCCAATAAAGGGTTATATTGTTAAAAATATACTTGCAGTCTAGTTGTAGTGTTATTCTTTTTTGCATTCTTAGTAGTTCTGTTCTACAACAGTTTACCCTATTTAATTTAAGGCTAGGCTTAATGGACAGTGGCCAAAATGAGTAACCAATAATAAATGTTGTTTATGCAGATTTCATCTTTATGACTTTATTCTTGGCAAAAGTTTGTAATTTGTAAATATAAAGTCAGCCAGAGTAGACTTGTCTGAATGTATCCGATGTACACAGGGGGAAAGTATTCATTGTTTATTACTCTTTTAAAACATTCTGTCAAATTATTTTAACATAAGCATCTTGTGTTAATATACTTGGTAATTTTATTTATTTATTTTTTGGTACAGAGGACAGTAAGATAGACAGATCATTGGTAAACATATTTATTTATTCTCCATTTCACCTGATATGTTTGTATGCTAAATACTAAGTACACCCTGAGTGGAGCACCATACTTTCATAAAAATTGTAGTGTACTTTTTTATTTAAAAACAATCATTTGACATGGGTGTTGAAATACAGCATTTAAAGCAAATTCTTAGCACTACACAGTGTAAACTTTCTGCACCTTGTCGTGGTCATTAGTCAGTACCCAATACTGTAGACAGCTTTGCAGTTTTTATGCTGTAGCAAGCATACTCATGTATAAGTAAGCACATTGTGTGAGTTTAAATAAAATATCAGTTTTCTTGTATATGTAAAGGGTTTAACCTCCTGCACTTTGTTTAAAAATGTATAAATAAACACATTTAAGTCATTTGTACAATATTCCAAGCACATGGGACACATGTAAAGAAAGCCAGGATCATATTTGTAGTAAACGAGTTGTAAATTAAACAAAGGACTGCATATTGTCTAACAGGCAGAATATAAGGCACTTTGCTTTTTCAGGTAGTTTTTACTTTAGACAGTAGACAGTGGCCTTTTGCCAAAACGATATTACATTGTTATTTCTCTAATTGCTTGTTAGCCCTGGTGGTGGTCCAGAGGGTACCAGAGTTTACTCCCAAATCTGATAGGATAGTCTCCAGGTACCTGAAACCTGTAAAAGATAAGAGTGGTAGAAAAAAAACCAATGACCCCTTATTTGTTCTTATCTTCTAGTCCACTCTCAGCCCTTAGTGCTTGGCTGCTGGCCGAGATGAAGTTAACCCAATGCTGAAGGTCCTCTGGAAACTCAGGGCACTCCACCTGAAAGTAAGAGAACATAAAAAGGATCAAGACACATGTTTATGCATCACTTAAATGTTGAAATAAAAATCTATAATTACTAAATTCTAGCTTACCTTCCTCTTACACAGATGCTGCATGATCTGATCTGGACTGCTGCGTATGACTGATTGTTTGCAGTACATTACAGCACACACCAACCCATCTTTTGTTGATACAAATCTTTGTTCAAGGAAGAAGGCCTTGTCATCCCAAGCGACAATCCGACTTCTCAGCTCATAGCCTTCACCAATGCACAAAGCTCTGCGGTAGCGGATGGTGCTAGCTCCCACTACTATGGAAGCCTTGAGGGCTCGCAGGGCCTTAAACACACCATTACGTGTGTAGAGCGAAAAGCGGGCAAAGTCACACTCCCTGAGGTAGCGGGCATTGTTCATATGGCACATGTCGATGTCATTAGAAGTGACCCGGCCTTTGACCACCTGCTCTGCTGTGACATCCCACACGGGCGGCTGGAACCAGGCTTGTAGTATGACCACTGCCGCTCGCAGGAAGTACCACACATCCAGACTGCAGAAGAGGGCCAGCAGGGCAGCCAGCAACCAGAGCACCCACCACATCTCCCTCTGCACAGGACAAACATAAGACAGAACATTAAGAACATTTTTAGTCATACACATCTGTGAATCAGATTTGGTCTCGTTTTTTATGAAAAAAGTTGTATGCGAGTTATGGCTTACTTTCAAAGGAAATTAACAAAAAACAGCCAAATAATTTTGAAGAATTTAAGCAGAAAGAATAGTTTATCTCTCGACAGTCAGCCACACTATGAACCTTGTTAAGTGATTCAACTAAACGTGAAGAACTGAACAGGTTCAACAGGAAAGTCAAGTATCGGTGACCCTTCTCAACAGTAAGGCGGTCAAATCTAATCTAATCTATTAAAATACTTGATATGCTTCGTTATGGTAAGATTTTTGTTTCTTTACATTAATACAAACAGAAACAACAACTAGCTAGCATGTTAAAATGTAAATGTGTAAGCAACGAGCTAAAATCACAGCTAAGGGGTGATTAGAAATTTCATTCACACCAATATAATGCAAGATAAGTAGCTAAGCTAGCTATATAATTCTCCAGAATATAGCGTTGTCCTGGCTAATGATAAATTAAAAGCTGAAATGTCCTGGCTAGTGATAAATTAAAAGCTGAAATTTTGGTGTTAAATGTCTCACCTGCAGAATGATTTAAGTCTAATATGCTAAAAGAAACCTGGGGAACTCACCTGCTTTATGAACGTTCTACGTCCAATAATTAGCGCATATGCCTAAATCTTTGTCAACTACTTCCGAGGTTGCCTTCAAAATAAAACTCTAGTGATGACAATTTTCAGGTTATCTTTACCAAATATTGTCAAAGCTTTTAATTTATTACATGTGTATTAGTAGGTAGATTATATATAGAGGTGTATATAAATAAATTATAAAACGATATTAAGGCTTACAATATCTATTTAAGGCTTACAATAAATGTGACAATTTCTCTTGCTGAAATATGGATATGACGTAGGAGTCATTGGCACCCATTGGGAATTTTATGGGACTTGACAGTGATGGCATGTAGTGTGTGTGTGTTTTTTTAAATATAGCCCTGGTTTCATCATCTCTTTAGCACTATCGTTGATCTTTAAAGCTTAACTAGTAAAGTTAGAACCAAGAGAGAATAGCTTTACTAAGAGAAATGCCTCAAATTATTACAGCCTAAATACTAAGGATGCTGCATTTCTATCTGTATCTGTCTATTAGTATTTCAAGATTGTCAAGACATTTTAAGAAGGGTTACATGCCACAAGATAATCACTGACAATCTGTGTTGATACATTGGAATCAACTAGTTTAAGTCTTTATTTAAAACATTCAAGTTCAGCTGAATGTTCAGCTGCAAAATCACATTGTCATATACTATATATATATATATATAAAAATTCAAGCCATTCTATGTCTCCATGTCTCACTTCACTCTGGCAGGTGGAACTGGCTGGAAAAACCTGTTCAGAAACTCAGTTTCTGTCTGTTCTTGTTGTGCGCTGTGTTGTTGACTTGCTCTGACTTTAAGTGGTCTTTTGGGTGAGGAATAGAAGTGTCCTTTTGGCTGGGTGTACAGTAGTGCAACATCCTTAAGTTGACCAGTTTTATTTGTATTCATTTCACAGCTCGTGTGTTTATTACCAGCTTGTCCTGTAGAGCTTCCAGTTTCAGATATGGCAGTGGGTATTTCTGCACTCTTCCTTGTGCTATTATGTAATGGTGCAGGAGCAGACACTAAATTACTCTCAAAGGTGGAATCATGCGGCCCATTTGGTAGGTTAGACCTTTCTGTTGTTGATAAAAAAGAGTCAGCGCTCTTACTCTTATTGGATTCATAACTAAGAGCAGAAATGGCTGAAGGCACAATATTGGTGTTTCTTGACCTCCGAGTTGGACTGTGTTCTCTCTCCATCGGTGGCGACAAATTAGACTCTGTGCCCTTGTTGTGAATACTGCCCGGAGATGACAGATGTGTTTTATGGGCTGGTGAGTTTCTCTGTGATTTAATTGGAAAACTTGGAGTGTTAGTCAGGGTCGCACCGTGAAGACTATCTTGCTCTGGAGAAGGATTGCCGTCACGTCGTTTTATCTGTGGACTGCAAGGCTTTAATGACAATGTTGTGTGGTGGCTTTTACGATGAGCAGCTGTAGTTTTTCTTTGATTGTCAGTGGCTGAGGTACTCCCATGCAGACAGTGGATCTTGGGCGATGAGGATGGACCTTTTGGTTTGAGTGATGTGGGTGTCCTGTTTGGAGGAAGACCAGTCGGAGGCCTGGGGTGAGTGTAGGATGGAGATGAGAGTGGGGTTGGTCTCAGGACTGATAAAGCACTTAACACCCGAGGCTTATCAGAGGCCACTTGTCCGGATGCCAATCTAAAGGAAAGATTTGTTTTTACTTTGTATAAGAAAGACCAATGACAATGACACTTATAATGACTAGACTAGAAAGTCTTTCCACTTGGTTTAATTCTAGTTTCAGAAGGTTAAAAGGTTTTTGTTCCATCTTGAAAGTCCACTCTTTTGTTCTCTCTCTCTTCTTTTGTTAGTGTTTGGTAGCATGCACACCAAAGTGTCAAGCAAAAACTTGTTTTCTAGGTTTTTGTTTTATTATTTTTTTTATTTAAACCTAAACCAAGATATCAAAATATCATTACATGAGAAACAATGAGATACTGACCTGTGTGTACTTTTCACATCCTTCACAGAAGAAGTGTAAGATACCGGGTAAAGGGCCAAATCCTTCTGAATGACATTTCTGAGGTCTTTTAAATCTACACAAAGAAACATAATTGTATTAAAATCTATAAACAAGTCTGAAATTTTAAAGCTTTCAAAACCTAATACTTGTTATCTAACTTTAACACCTCTGATGCTCTACATTCGACAGGTTCCACAGGTTCCACAGGTTCTACAGGTTCTACAGGTTCTACAGCAGAAATATAAAGAGAAATCGAATGGCAACTTTACAAGTGTAAAAAACCTGTTCACAGCCTGGTTCAAAAGATGGCTCTGGTTCGGGGGCGCAATAGGCAGATGACATCGATGTTTATTTACAATCTATGTGAACGTTTCTGGATTTTAAATGATGTTCGCATAACATCCATAAACCATAAATTCTGCTATTGCTCTTTTGTCAAATCACCAACTATCTCATAAATATAAACGCTTCTATATGTTAATTTGACACTGAATGGGGTACGTACAAGATAAGATGCCATAAAACAGTAGGCCACTAGATGGCGGCAAAGTCAAAATGTTTCTTCAAAGGCTCACCTCCAAGAGTTGGTTCTGCTCGATTCAAATCCGGCCGACTAATGTGTTTCTGGAAAGAATAGAAATCACAGAAAATAAATGTGCTTATTTTAATCCTTGTAGCACTTTACAATATCTTAACAATGACACGAACTAGAACACTGAAATAAAAAGTGATGAGAAAGCAACAGCAAAAGCACTAGGAAAAAAAGGATAACAATAACAGAGGGAAAGAGGAATGAGTGACTGAAAATTATGATGGAACATTGCTGCTGCAATGTTCCATCATAATTTTGGTTTTGTGCACACTTTCTATTCAGCTACAGCAGTGTTGGTGTTTTTTTGTCATTGTGTAGACATTCATCAGAGAGGACATTTAGCCCCTTTTACAGAAGTTTAAGTTTAGTTTAAGTTACTTTAAGTTGAAACGTAAGGAAAGTTTATATTTAGGTATTGTGATTAAGTCTAGAGGGTGCATTTGGTGTTTATGTGCATATAAAGTACAGTTTCAATGATCAAAACACTTCAAAATGGGAAAATATTACATTTATGGAAACTTCTGTAGATGGCTAGGAGTGTGCCTTTGCCCAAAACTTATTAATAACTAATAATCTAATAATTAGTAGTAACGGTCTCTGTAACAAACCAGACTCATTATATCAGTCATTCTAAAACACAACACATATCCACAGTCTGCGAAACTCTGTCCATGCATATATTTTTGGTGCGTTTCCTCCAGTGGGATTCAAACCCAATGCTCCTGGTGTTGAGTTTCAGAGCTTCTCCTTACTGTGAGAGAACCATCCCGTCTCAGAAGTGCCTGGTGTCCACAACACTCTGAAAATAGGCTTTGTGGTCCATGTGAGGTTTCTATGCATATAAACTTGGCACTTTTCTCAGTTATAATAGGAAAGCATGTGTGTTTACATCACTTGTGCATCTGAAGCTACTTACTGGACCAATGTTTTGAATATTTACTAGAACAGAATGAAGAGGTGTTTACTAATATGACTATATTAGTATGCTCAGAAACACACAGCCAAGATGTCATACATAAAGTGTTAATGAGTTACATTATGGAAAAGTCCTGTCCTGGCTGGCCTGTTGAGGATGAAAGTCAAACCTTACTGTAGCCTTGTTAATAAAGAGTAATAGTATTGGTAACTATTAGTATTTGTAGCAATGGTGATATACAGTATGTCTCAAAATAATATGTTCCAGAAATGGCATGGAGTCTAACTTTTATGAACCCTGGAAAAAACATTTAATTGCAGTATTTACCTAAACTGCACGCTCCAAAACTAAATAAACAACAATCCCCCACTTCCACTACATTTAGACAGGATTGTGTTTAAGGTGAGAAAAGCTGTAATTATAGAGCATCTTGCAAAGCTATACATTTCTTCACATTTTCTTGCCTTTTGCAATGTACTTGATTACTTTTGCAGAATGGGAAAAAAACTGAACGCTGTTAATCAGGACAGGCCATGGAGAATAAAAACAGGTGAAAAAAATTATGACATATTTTTGTATATTTTGAACTTTTTATGAAATCTTCCAGCTTGGATTATGAGTTTTCTTCAAATAAGTCCACATATTGAAGATAACACAGGTTCAAACTGTTAGTTGTCTGCTCTGTCTTAAGTGAAACCTTTAAAGTCTGAAACCCTTAAATGAGGCCATCAGAGGAATTAGCACCTTGCAGCACCTTCAAAGCTTTGTCCTTAACACCAAGGCTTTATGTGTTCACAGTTAATGGAGCTGCAAGAGTTCACACTGCGCCGCATCATTTCACCTGCTCACACGATAACTTCTGCTTGAGCAGTCCGTTTTTGTAACCTTCTACTGAGCTCTTGTGGAGACTGACAATATTCTTTCTACAATAAGTCAGAGGAGAGGAAGAAAATGCAATGTGTATAGACACCAAGGCAGGCCTCTTCTAGCAAATGTAATGGGAGGAGTTTGGAAGGGATTTAAACATTCTGTCAATGTTAAAAGATTCACAAAATGCAAGTTGAGGGATCAAGAGGTGTTGGAATTGTACATTAACTTAAATGAAATCTTAAAAAAAGTGTAAACTAGGCAAATATATTGCAAATTTATTGTTATAGCAAGAGCAGCAGTCTCAGTATTCATATTGCAAACAACTGTCTGAATCACAATATTATTCCTGTCTTCAGTAAGACAGATATTAACTTTTTGAATGTCAAAGAAATTGTTCAGAACCTTAACTCAAACTGTGTTGCAGACAAATGTTTATTTTTTTCATCGATTTGAGTAAAATGTATCTTTTACTCAGGAGAGAAGATCCATGTGGCCAGAAGTTGAGATTGTTGCCGGCCATATTGTTATTGCAATATTCATCACAATTATTGCATATTGCAAATGATCTTTTGATATGGTACAGCCCGAGTGTAAATCACTTCAACTTCAGCCATGTTTATACAGTTCATTTAGATGTGCTAATTAAATATAAATAAAGATAAGCATGTTCATAAGATAATAGTTCCTCTGTCTGCATCTACCTCTATTCATGTCTTTTCTCAGGTGTTATAAAGTAGATAATATAGAGTGTGACTTTTTTATGTACAGAAAAAGCACACATACTGTACACACTGAGAGCAGAGATAGCTTACACATGTGTTCTGCAGGCATGCTGTATATTTGCTCTCTAACAAACTCTCTGTGTGTTTCGGCCATAGTGCCAAACAAGCGTGACAGTGTCACCAGATTGTTGCACACATGTGGCTGTGATATGCAGAGCGTGTGTGCCTACAGCCAAAGACAGTCGTTTGAGTGATTGGAAACAGATCGATCTTACTCAGCACAGCAGAGCTCCTGGCCAGACAGACGGAAAAAAACGAGCTTAGGCTAAGCCCTTGCAGGCTTTGGGTGTGTATGTGGATGTGAGTGTGAGCGCCAATAGAGAATTAACAAGGCTACCTGGGGAAAGAAAAGGGGGATTTCAACTTTCAGCAAAAGTAAAGTGCATTATTTTGCAGAAAGAATGAGAAAACTTTGTAAACCTGTCTGACTCAAGTTATTGAATACATTGTTTGACTTTATAATAACTACATCAGCAAATTCCAGTAGAGCTTCACAGACTCCAAATGTGCCGCTGTAAGCATGTGCTGTATATTGTGTTTTCTGATCCTCCCTAGTGATCATAGATTTACTTACTTGTGTACAGTTCTTACCTTTAGCTGTTTTATGTCTCTTTTCAAAGCTTCACATTCCTCTGTAAGGAGTGACCTCAAAAGAAAGAGACAAATTGGACAATTTCTATCATTTGACTTTGATTAACTTGCCACTGGGCCAAAGATAAAAATCTAGGCCAATGTGGAAACTAAGACTAAAAAGTAAAAATTTTTACAGTTTTTAGAAACTGAGAAGTGACCACTTTTGTTTGCTCTCTGAATCAGTCAAAGCTTTGAACAACATATAAAAGGTACACTTTAAATTGCAGCTTTCAGAATTTTTTTGTGAGTTATTGTATCATATCCCATTTTCTCTCTCTGCTTACATTATCATAGTCATTCACATCTGTCAATAGAAAATATTATTTTGCCACTCTAGTCTGACTACTGAGAACCATTTCCCTCCAGCAGAGGCTTTTGTTTTGGTCCAGTCAGGAAATAGCAGAGAAAACAGTGGGGAAAAAGTTTGAAAAGTGGTGAGAAGGAGGCTTGCTTCAGGAGTATTCATTTCCCTGTGGGTCTTTCCAGCACAGACGGAGAAAGGAGAGGAGGAGGGAAGTAGAGGAGAAAGCAACTGAGGATTCAGCCGAACTCACAAGTTATACAATAAACCTTGTTTTTGTGTCTGATCAGATGCAGTCAGCATGAAAATTCTTGACTTCAGTGATGCCTTAGCACCAACCATTACTGTTTTCAAGAGTAACGTTTTTAAATAAACCTAGTCCCATCTTCCAAACCTGTCCTTTAAAACTCTTCAACAATAAAAGCTAAATCTGGGTGCTCCCTCTCCTTTGAAGAAACTGCATGCACTTGTTTTTATAATTTGCTGTATTTTGCTGTGATTGGTTATAGTGTACACAAAAAAAATGTATGTATGTATAAAATAATAGCGGGAGCGTTGTTGTGAAGGGCATAGAGAGATTTTTCAATGAGTGTGCATTTTAGTAAAAAAAAAACATCCTACATAGCATGCCTTTAATTTTTTTGTAAAACACTGAGTTTTTCTTGTATATCAAATGTATACTCTCTTAGACTTACTTTAGGCGGTGCACCACTTCTTTAATACCATTGATGTTTAGGTTATCCCTCACTGCTTCAATCTCTTCTTCTGCCATGGAGACGGCCGATAATCGAGAAACCGGTCTTAACAGAAAAAAAAACTTAGTTTGTTTTATTTTATTTGGGTCTGCAATATTATGTATGTTATATTTTATAAACCTGGTATTGTTCTCTTCAAAGTCTGTGTGGTTGCTATAACTGCAGTCAAAGTGACCCAGAGCATAGTTCACACTGTCAGGCTTGTAAAGTGACAGAAGCTCCTCTCCATTTCTGTAACAACAAGGAAAGAGATGTTTTTTAGTTGGGCTTTTACATTGCACAAACCTGGCTTACAAAATGGAATACAAGTGGAAGAATTTGGTTTATATGTTACGGGGCTTAGACAATGGGCATTAAAACAACACCAGACCAAGAAGATAAATCATTAGATAAGACATTTGCAAGGAACACACCCTTCAAAACTCTCATGCAAACGCCTTGAATCAAGCAGGAAAATCTGCTATTGTTCTCCAACCTATAGTGCTCCATAGGTATAGAGGGTTATGAAGTAGAGGTGCTTTTACAGAAGTGTGCATGGTTTATTTTCTAAATCCAATCAGCTGATATCCACTTGAGACTAAGCCTAATTGAAAGATCAAAGGGGTGAAATACACACATACAAACACAGCTGCATACACATGGATCAAGTTCAACAAGAATGCTAAAGCAAACTTCAAAAAGAAAGGCGATTTGAGCTGGCAGCGCTCTCCTCTGCGGCACCAATACTTTGTTGGCAGCGCTCCTACACGTCCAACAACAAAGGGCTAGACTTGTTCCTGTACAGGAACAAGACTTTTCGGAAGAACAATCCAGCAAATGCGATTTATAAGAACTGCACTGATGTTTGGCTAAGATGTGTCTCTTGGTCACTTCACTGTGAGCCCTCTGGTCATGAATAGTCTGCTTAAACATTAGGGAAAATGATAAATGTGGCATCTTAAGCTACGTCCAATGTAGAAGCTGCAATATCAAATTTCTGCTCAGTTACTTTTTGTAAGTCAATATCTAAGCATATAATATAGTATGGTTGTTCTAAAGGCACCAATGTGTTGCTCACTCTTTACAAAATAATGATTATGTTGTATGTTCTTTACCTGTGTGTAGATAAACTGAATGATAACAATGGAGAAGGAGTGTAACATCTTCAGGTTGATGAACTGATGCCGTCCTATAAACAAATTATTTGGTTTCTAATGTCGGAACAAAAAAGATAAATAAATAAATAAATAAACAAAATTGTGTGTTCTCCTTGTGTTTGAGTGTTTTTTTTCTCCAAGTACTTCAATCCCCCAACATAAAAAAAAAAACTAATGATGAGATGATAGATAAAACTGGCATATATTATTTCAGGGCCATTCCAATTCAGGTCACATTGAGAGTTATACCAGAACCACAAACGGAAATGCCTGATGTGGAATGAAAGTTTATGATATTTATATTTGGAGATTGGAGGACATTAATTCTGTTGCAAAGTGATGATATGTTTTCCACTGGACTCAAATTGATCATAAATGAAAAGATCTGTCACAAGTTAACAAAAATGATTAGACTGCAGTCTGAACACAACCTTTGACTGTACCAAAGGAAGCCTTAAAGATCTCTAAAAGACAAACAATGTGAATATTAAATGGCAGCAGAAAAATTAAGGTTATTAAATACTATGTCATCACAAAATGTAAAAAGCAAAAATGTGACTTGAATTACAGATTGTAACTGTAAAGGTAAGATGTCTAATTAAATGACTGTGAGAAATGAAATACAGATAATAAAAGGCACACCTATACAAACCCAAAACACTAAAGACCTGGTTTAACGACGAAGCATAAACCGTCAAACCAAAAAAGGCAAATTACAATAAAAAAAGTAAGTGGACAAATTGACAGGCCGTAAATGGTGAGTTACAATGGCTCTTATGTGAGCTTTTCTTGTGCAAAACCAGAGAGGTGACATGGGGCCCCATTCCTAACAGCCGCGAGACGGTTACTGGGAGCTGAGTGACGTAGATGGGCTTTAACAACTAAAATAAACTGTCAGAGGCTCAACATTCAAAAGATAAATTATATACAAATTGTAGTGCTGCTTTTATCCTGAACAACCTTTAAAAGTCACTCTTACCCATCCCCAACAGGAAGTGTGTAGCATCTCTCTTTAAAACTCATGTTGTTTTTGTTGGCATTTAAAGTGGAATGCAAAGATGTTTCCCTTCCATAATTGTTCTATTGTTCCACTTTTCCCAAACTGTTTTGCAATATGCCTTCTCCAAAAACCTTTGCTCCCATTTTCTCACATTAGTAACTGACAGGGAACACAATATAAGTTTTTATGGCACTTTTTGTGTGAGAGGTTTACAAAGAAAATTCTTAACCTATAACCGCAATTTGGAAAAAAGTATTAGGAGAAATGCACATAAAAACAAAAAGTGGAATTCCTACATTTACTGCATTTATGCATTTACGATCTTTCTACACAAGGGCTTGTGCATTTCCTTAAAGTAATTTGCCTTTTACACAAAAAAATTCCCCCCCGAGTTTTTTTACATTTTAGTTATGCACTGCAGAAGGTAAAACATTCAAATAAAATGGAACATTAAACTTCTCTCAGGCAGTTGTAGGAAAACACTGGTCAAGCGTGGCTCCAGAAAAACAGCATTTTTCCTGCTACTTTTGCCTGAAAGCATAATATTTCTTGACATCAGCACTTTCATAATCATATGATAATGTTTTTTTATGGCATCATCACATTTCCTAAAATTTGATGAGGAATGTCAACTAAAGAAGAAAGGAACACACAGTAACATTTTCTGAAGTGGAAACGATAACTTGATACTGGACTTCTGTAGAAATGACAGGAAGGTACTCCAGACCAATTTTACTTGAATGAGTGTGGCGGGCCTGGGTACAACTTTACACTATACTCTTAGTGACCCTAAACACTGGGACGGGGTTTTTTGGTCACTGAAACCATTTTGAAAAAAAAAGTTGTTTGTGGAGCTTTGTGCCTTTATGCATTGAAGATATTTTATGATGGGAATACAATGGGGCAAAAGCGTGCATGTACAGTATGTTGTGTATTTATTATCTGTAACTTTGTAACTCCTACTTTCATCTAATTAAATAAAGAAGTTGACCTAAATGTGCAAATGTTTGTGCAGTGTTTTTGAATGTGTCCCGTACCTGCCAGCCCTCTCTCTCAGTGTCTGCAGTAACATCCCGACCTCTGCCTTCACCAGCTCTTTGACCACAGGGGGGTCAGCGAGGGGCGGTTTCTGACGGCCTGAGAGTAAGGTCCCGGTCCTGCTCGATACGCCCTTTTGAGTGTGCTGCCACATCCTGTGCAACATCTCTGCCTGCAAATGTTTCCAGACAAAACAGATTTTAGTGACCACATTGTCCATGTCAGACAAACCAACCCACTTATTCCATTGCAGTGCCATGTTTTTATTTGATGCTACACAAAGAAGTGGACAAATGATTTAGCCCAGTCTTGAAAGAAAAAAGAAGCTAATTTAACCATTATGCTTTGGCTTTCTCCTGCATCTGGCTCTAGCAAAATGCAATAAGCCGCAAGCAGTGATCACAACTCTGTCATCATGTCCCCCTTCCAACAACACCCCTGACTCAGATCAAATATGGATTTTTATGTCTCAAAAAAGACAGACAAGAATAGTGTGTTGAAAATGGTTTCTCAAACTGCCTCCGTAGAGACAGGTAAAGGTTTTGGAGAGAAAAGTCAATTTAGGTTAATTTAAGGCAGATGTTCAGTTCCTGTAAGGCAATGTTTACAACAATTACAATCCATGGCACATTCACAAAGGCATAAATACAGCTACAGTGACTCAAATTCAAACCAAACCGGCAAACTGCAGCTAGGAGGTTTTTCCAAAAGAATAATTGTAACGCTTTAGATTATTGTTACCAAATAAAAGACACTATAGCAGGAATATAAATTTGATAACCTTACATTTAGTGAGAAAAGAAAAAAATAATTCAATTAAAACAATTTAAAACAAGATTGGGGAGACAGTGAATGACTTTGGGGAGGGGGGTTGATGGACACTACACTGAACAACATGGGCCCTTGCCTACATGCTGGAAGGAGGTGACCCCTGATTAGGCCAGACTAAATGCTTCTCTTAAATGAAGTGTCCTTGTACACAACGCAGCTTGGTTTCTACTAAAGCTATGTGTGTACCAACATCTCCAGAGCAACCACACCATAGCAGCCATAAACCTCATTTGAAATTCTTAAATAAAACATATAATTTTGAAAGTAACACATAATTACTGCAGAAATTATGTGAATGCCAATAACACATCCCCACACATCTTTTTAACTTGTTTTTACTCTGTCTGTTTTTAGGTGCTGATGTGTTAATGCTACATTCACGGCTTGGTGCATTTCCCCCGAAGCCTCTAAGTATATGATCTCATTCAGGAGTTATTTTATAGAGACGACCTGTCAGCACTGAACTATAATGCTAAAACCATTGAAGTTCCGAGTTTATAAATGAAAGGGTCTATTTCCATTTTGTGTGTGTGGAGTGAAAAGGAGAGGCAGAGACAGAGCTTGGTCTTTTAGGGAAGGCTTGAAAAAAAAAGGGGGCTAATGTTCCCTCTGATGTAACCGCCGTAGACAATGGGGACCTTGATGGAGAGCGGGATGGCGGCGCAGTGGAATGGAGGGGCTACTATTACTTTTCACAGTAGCTCACCGTGGGATGGAATTCATTACATGACTGCAAAAAACACAGACAAGGACAGACGGGAGAGGAAATGGTAAATAAGAAAGACACAGACAGAAAATGACGAGACAAGGAAGATGTGATAATTTGAAAGAACCTCTAGAGTTAAATATGGGGCTCTGTGATAAATATTTTCACAGGAAATTCCTTAAGGGTCTCAGTCTAAGGCAACGTTTGCACTGCAGGAAAAATCATCAGATTTATTTTTCTGAAAGTTCACATTACTTAGATTAAATAAAAAACCAATCAGAACTGATATAAATTTTAGGTAAAAGCACACAATATAGGGGCCGTGTCAACGGCAATTTGATGCATTTCAAAATAATCCCTAATAAACTAACCCAGGGAGAAAGTGAGTTCCAATGGACGTTTCAGTGGACCTATCTGTTGATTTATTTTAATTACCAGTATGTTGTGAAGGAGTTTATTCACTTATATAGAAGTGTTTTCAGACAAACACACATTTTGACCAAAAAACATCAGATCCAGGCCACTTTTGAGTCCATTGTGAATGCAGTCCTCTTTTTTAATCTGAAGGCTTAGTGTTGAGGGGCACCATTAAACTGCATTAGAAAATGTATAAAAGGGAAAGCCGCACACCCTGTTATCTCTCAAGCACACACAGTGGAGGAAATACGCGCTGCTAACAGTCTTATCAACAGTTGAGGATTAGCCTCTTTAACCCTGTTATACCGACCTCCTGACTCACTGAGCTCTCGGCGCTCTGGGCCTTTCATCTGGATGTGAGTGTGTACAGTGTCTGTTCAGATGTTCTGATTTTATTTTATTATATTTATGTGAATATTTTTTACTGCCAAAACATAAATGTGTGTTATTTACACCTGTTTTGTGAAATCCTTGCAAACATTGTCCCTTTTCACATGTGGTGCTCTCAATGGGCGTGTAACAATAATATTATGTGATTTTTTTTTTGTCAAGGTGGAAGTACAAATGGCGTGACTGGAGATCTAAAACGGAACATGACCGGGCATTTTTCTGGAAACACAAACCCGGACTTTTGGCTGATGGAGATAACATCTACAGATGGAAATATTTTAAGAGACATGTTAGAGAGGGAACAGCTAATGTTGAGGAGAGCACTTAGAGCAGAAGAGAGAAAAACAAGACTATTTAAGATCTACCTAAATTTAAACACAGCTTTTAAAGTGCTATATTGTAGCTATACTGTAGTATATGCTGTATATCAGGCTGTATATTTGCAGCTATACACACAAAAAATGTTCACAAAGTTAAACTAATGAAATACATCTGCTACACAGATACACAAATTCCCCTTAATGTATTTAAAGGGCCATAGTTGTATAATAAAAGAGATTCCCATTGTGTAAGTTTTCATGAACATCCTTCAAATTAAAATGTTATAGTATAGAGTTGAATAAAAAAGCAAGCACAATGTTTGTGTTATTGCCTCAAATTAACACCTCTTGGAATTTGTCTGTTTTGAAGCAATAGACCTTTGAAGCTCCATAAGTACCAAAAGTATCAAAACATGCCGTTTCCATTGATAAAGAAAATTCAACATATGATCAATTTGCACTGGGTTTGTTTATAGACAACAGAATGTCCCTGGAGGGCTAATGTAGGTGTTCACAAGGTCTTGAACGATGTGAAGTGTGGAAACTCAATACACACTCCACCTTTAAAATAAGTAGTTCCTGAAACAAATTCATCCTTGTTTTATAAATGACAAGAAGCAGTTTGTTCATCTGTATCTGTATATCAGAGCAGTTTATTGTCACATTTGTGCATTTGTCCTTCTTCTTTCAAATACCTTTGTTTTCACACTACAAGCACTTTTGGATAAACTAAAAGCACTGGCGGAATCTAGTTTGACTATTTCCAAAACATTACATACTGTAGCCATTGGTCCATTTTATCATTTAACCTTTGCATTCCTCTTACCTTTTTTTGTGTGAGGTCAGTCTAGTGGAGCTGAAGGTCTGTGTTTCAATCATTTCAACACTCCACACAGGTTCCTGTTGGTCTAAATATTGATGGCTGTCTGACTCACATTTAAGCTTAACTATGGGGCAAAATGCCAGCTAACCCACACTGCATGTTTATTTCCAGAGTCTGTAAATCACAGTTAATGAGTATATACAGCCAACTTAACCTTCTTATGCAATGCAACTCTACACTTCTTAAACTGTTTGGTCAGGAATGCTTCAATGAGCTTTTTTCCCCTACTCTGCTTAAAAGGAAATTCTTTGAGGTGGCGCAGTGGCTTTTCTGTGGGATTGTTTGATTGGACAAAATTACAAAAACAGAAAAGGGGATGTATTCATTCAACCCAGTTAATAAGAACGGAATGGGCTCGACCATTGTCTACAAGACTCACCTCAGCATGAACCTCTTTGTAGCTGTTGACCAGCGAGTGTCCCAGAGCAGCATAGATCATTGGCAGCTCCGACTGTGAGACATGTTCACTTATGAGGATCCACAGAGATTGGCCAGGCCTCCAAAACTGTTCTCCATCAGTGGACTGCATGCAACTGTCTGTGGTGGGGAAATGGAAACAAAATATGGGCAAAAAAATGGAAGCAACACTGAAAAATATTATTAGAAAAGCTACATTAAAATATAATAATTGCAAATGTAAGTGTCACCTTTTATATCAAATATAAGTTTAAATGTTTTGTCTTACTCTTTCTAGCTAACTAACTAACTATTTCTCTCTTGGAACGTTAACATAATCAGTAGAAACAATGGATACAACCATTATACATAGGCCTACATCTAAGTCGCCTAGCTTGCTAACTTGAAAAAATGTTACCTTTAACTTTTGATAAGAGATAGTAAAATATTAACCGCATAAATGGACATAAAGCATAAACCTTGCAAGGTGAATATTCGATTAAACACAATTACATTGAGTGTTAAAGTTTTACCTTGTATTGCCTTCCTAGTATTTAGCCCGACTGCTGTTGCTAGGGCCAACTTTCCGTTGCTATGGGCTAATCTCGCGAGACAAGTTGTACCCATTACCGCAATGTGGTACACAAAAAGGCTTTTCTGTGCGCATTTCTAAACTACAAAGCCCTAAGTATATTTGTTGGCTATGTTCAATTAAATTTATAAAACATAAAAAAGTAAGAAAAAAACTTGATATTTAACCAGTGGCTCTACAGAGACTGATATAAAGGCCACCTGCTCTTTTAAAAGTCTTTATTAGGCTACTTGATTTCAAGATGATATATTGGGGGTGGGACGCAGACGGTTGAACTCTGAAAAAGTTGAACTCTCAGAAGATGCCTTTCCCCCTTAATGCCCCTTCCTCCACCCCTTTCCTTTCCGGACTGCAGTCATGTGCAGACCCAGCACAAGGCTGGAGTATTGTGTGTAAATGCCAATGACTACTGCTTCATAGCCTACTTTACAATGTAACTAAATACTTTTTAGACATAGATTATTTACTCAGACCAACCAAGTTAATCTCTTTTGGGCTTTTATTGCTTATTTTTGTGGACAAGCTGAAACTGGTTATTAAAATGGCCAAACTTTTTAGTGCGCGTTTCCAGTTGTCAGCCAGGTTGCGTGTCGTTCTGGCACTGCTGCTGTGCGCACAGGGCGGATTTGGCTTCTCAGTCGCCGGGCACCAGGAGAGCACCTGTGAGGCCAACGGGAGCATTTACTACGTCGGGGAGTGGTATTTCCTGGACTCTGACCACTGTACCCAGTGCGAGTGCACGACCGAGGGTTCTGCGTGCGCACGCACTGAGTGCACGTCCCTGCCAGCCGCATGCATCCATGTGAGCCACTATCCCACAGACTGCTGCCCCCGTTGCGAGAGGATCGGCTGCGAGTACCGAGGGGTGGTCTACGACCTGGGGCAGAACTTCCAGGTGAGATGTAGTTCCTAGTGTAGACCTTTGGGTATGTAGCTAACATTTAACACGCTGAAGCCATACGCTGTGAGTGGGGTCATGGAAGCACTTACTTTAACTACAAGGGTTAATAAGTCAAAAGCTTTGAAGGTAATTTAGTGTTGAAATTTCGTATTATATTTTTGGACCCTATCATGAATGTTTATTGTTGTGAGTGAAAATGGCCTCGTTTTTGGGAGAATGTTGAACATGAGAGCGCAAAAATCCTCACATGACTCCTTACTCCTACTACTTTAAATACTTCAAAAAACAACTTCCACAGTGCTTTTAGGTATTTCTAAACGTCCAATGTTTAAAAACTTTTTCTCAAAATATTTTTTTCATGACTTGGTGATATTGTCTTAACAGTTTACCTTGCTTATTTTGCCATAGGTACAGATGTGTATTCTATTGCATAAAAGCCCAACTTTTAAAACAGCAATGTTGATATGAGCAATTTATTTTGTGGTATCAGCTGAACTCTTTTTTCAATTCTCTTATTTCTGAGATATAGAAAGATTAGAACCACATTAGGCATTTTTTAAAATTATTATTTCAATTGTTATCTAATGTTGCAGACACAACAGTGCTACAGTATGTTCATACAGTATGTATGCACTGAAGGGAATAAGAGGTCAATGGCGCCCCCTTTTGTGGTGGGGCCGCTTTATAGTTATAGTACTTAACATTACATTATATTGCATTTACAGTCTGTAAGAAGACTGCTTAACCGTTAGCTGTGTGATACTATAGGGAGCACAACATAACTTATCATAACACTGAAACCTCTTTGAACGTGTGTGTGTTTCCTCAGCCCTCTGAATGTGAGCAGTGCAGTTGTGACAGTGATGGCATTGCCCACTGTCAGGTTGCAGATTGTGCCCCTCCACCATGTGTCAACCCTCTGTACCAGCCTGGAAAATGCTGTCCTGAATGCAAGGAGGGTGAGTCAATTCAAAGCAACTACACAAAGTCTTTCTTTTGTAAACAATAAGGCACTATCAACTTATGTCAGCATCATTGTCAAACCAGTTAGGGTGTTTTTTGTTTTCTTTGTAGTGACACACATTTTCCCAATAATAATATCCTACATATTCAATCCCCTCATCACACACAAAATAAATAAATAAATAAAATAGCATGGTAAAAAAATAACAGTTTTCACAGGATGCCAAAGCTTTTTTTGTTTTAAGTTTATGTGGAAGCATGATGTAAAGCGCTTTGGGTGCCCGAAAAGGGTGCAAAAAGGCGTTATATAAATGCATGCCATTTACTATTTACCATATGTTCTGACAAAAGCTTATTTTAATACTTTGAGTAAATAATATTTTTGGTTTTGTCTGTGCTAATGTACTTTTTGTCCCAGTGGACCCCAATGTAGTTTGTAACCCTGAGAGTTAAGTTTAGTTTTGAAAGACATACCAGAATTTTGAAAACAATGACACTTATGTTTGCTTTTTTTAAGTAATTGATTTGCAATTACAAATAATGGATCATGAATTTTAGCTTTTACTGATGCCAAACAAAGCTCACCTTTGCTTCTCTTTTATCCCCAGGTCCCAACTGCTACGTGGACGACTCCCGCACTCAGGTGATCCGCGCTGGAGAGCCCATCTGGGTCGATTCTTGCACCAAATGCCGATGCCACGATGGCCAGGATGCGGGCTACTGGGAGGGAAACCGCCTGGCCACCTGCTCCCGCCTCAAAAACTGCACACTGGAACAAGCATCTGTCCAGCAGAACTGAGTCTGCTGGACAGACCACTATGTTTGCTATGGGCTACACCACCAAGTCAAAACAAGCGGGAGAGACCGTAATAATGGTATTCAGCAAGTATAACCAAGTGTGTCCGGCAGAATCCAGTGAAACACAGCACGTTGTCTAATGCACATTTAACTGTTTCTATTTGAAGATAATATGATAACTAAACCATAATTGGAATAGGCAACATGGAGACTAAAATCTCTCACATTGAGGTAAATATTCCACTTCATTACAGCCTCCTGATCTTTTCCTCTTTAGTCTGGTTCATTGCTAGTGGCCACAGTGAGCCATGGTCCAGTCCAGTGTGCTGCTTATTTTCGAATGTGGCACTAAACTGAGCAAAATGAGCCCATGGTCTCTATGGTGTCTATATCCTGGGACAAAGCAACCCCCCAAAAAGTTGAAAATCTGAATCTGTATTTGTTGCACAAGGACCATATCACCTGCATATTGCTTAAAGCAACTCTGCGTAACCTTTAGCCAGCAGCATGATTCTACCATCAAAACGATTTTGAGATTTTTTTTTTTTTATTATTATATATTTTATAAAATATTATATATTTTTTTAGGTTAAAAGTAATGCAGGGCTGCTTTTAATATTAAATAAGTATATATATACATTTTTTTTAGCTGAATTAAACCAAAACAAAACTATTTTGGACACCATTTTATATTTAAGTTCAACCAAAAAATTATAATGTTCTTCATTATTTAGTGAAAAAAGTACTTTTATCGACTTTCCCTTTGGCTTGAAGGATTTTAGTCATTGCATTGTTTTGTATAGCAACATAACAACAGCCAATGAGATTAGAGAGCGGAACTGTAATTGACCTGTCACTGTGTTGATGCAGTACTTAAAATGTATGCACATCTGTGATCAATTTAGTCTAGGAAACGGCTTAACCAAGTAATAAATATCCAGTAAGTGTTCTATGGGTTTCACAGTTCAATTTCCATGCTAATTGAAATATAATGTATTGTACGACTATGGCTCAGCATGACTGTATAGTAGCTTAGATGGGCAATATTTTAAAACAACAAAATGTTATTGGTACTTGTATCAGAGCGGGGAAACAACCTGTAATATACTGCTTTATTAGTTTTTACCAGATGGATTGTGTAGTTTTTTTATACCAACAGGCTTGTGCTGACACCTGCTATTCTGAAAATCAATGAGTACGATGTAGAGTGTACGTATAACAGTCCAGAAGTAATTCCTGTAGATTTGTTTTTGTTATGATGGACCAAAGAAAACCAAGCTTAATCTATATTTTTCTGTGTATGCCTGATGGCATGGATTGTATACAAAGACATTTAACGCTTCTGCATGTTTTGGAACATTACCTAAGCCGAAAGTACTATTTTCCTTTATACTTCTAATGTAAGTTTTGCGGTGAAGCCATTACCTATTTTTTATTTTATTATTATTTGATACTATACCACACGTGTACATAATGTGCACAAGCTTCCTTTTGTTTCAGTGTAAGGACAGTGTATCAAGATATATTAATGTAAATACTCTTAAAGCATTGCACAGTTGGATGAATGTTGCATTATTTTTTTTTCTGGTGGTAGGTGTTTAAAATCCTTAGCATTTGCTTTAGTAAAGAGATGATAGGTACAAACTAGGACAAAACAAAAAAAGGAGAAATGCCTTGTATCTGTAAATAGTTCTGTTTTATACACCAAGTCTTCAAAATCAAAAATTAAATCAGCTTATTTTACTTTTATATGTATGTGCTCCATTGTTTGTTGTCAACAGTTTGGACTCGGTTCTGAAAAGATATCATTCGAACATCTTTGCAGAGCTTTTTCACTGGGGACTGGAGTATTCTGTGAAGCAAGAATAAGATAAAGAACAACAACAACAGCAGAGATACCGCTGTAGCATCGAAAATGAGTTTGGACTGTTCGGACAATGGTAGGAAATAATAAAACATAAAATGGAAAACTTCAAAAAGTGTAAAGTGCAATTTAAGGTCACTGTGAACAAGACAACACCAACAGGAAAACAAATGGAGCTGGTTTTTATAAAAGTGTGTTAGGACAGGGATTTATGTCATGTTCATAATTTCTTTCTGAAGGGCTTCTTGGACTAATAGTTAGCTATTTTAACAGACAGTTTCTATGATTACTTTGTCAATCTAAAAAATTACTTTGCCAAACTGAAATACAACTAAGAAGCACTACCATATAATATAAAATTTTATTAGTGATATATTAATATTAAAGTAAGTCTTTAAGGATCGTGAGAAAGGCTTATTAATTGTCATGGCAACAGCTAACCATGTCATTTCTATAGATGCTTTGATAAGATAAAATGACATAACTGGGAGACAATGTTTATCCATTAGATTTATTGATTGTATAGAAAAAGTAGGTTCGATATGACATAATGCATTCTATATAAGATATAACATTTTTAACATTCAATGTACAAAAACCCTAGCTAGAGATACAGTAAATTTTAAAAAGTGCCACACAGGCCTAAAAAGTTCTGTTTGCTCCGAGTCTGCGGCGTGTGTTGGAGTAAAAGTTTTCAGACACTTCAGTGCCTGAGGTGTGCTTGAGATGAGCAGCGTCTTCAAAAGTGAAGCCGCCGAAAACCTGTTAGAGACCATCAAGCACCCCTCACACAGTCAATGTTAGTCTCAGGTAAAGAGCACACTTCAAATAGGACTCACACTGCAGCTCTCTCTGGTTTAGTCACTTCTGTAACTCTCTAAGAACCTGTCTGCCACTGGCATCAAAACATCACCTGTTATGGAAGCTGGTTTCCGTCACTGTAACAGGAAAAAAAAGGAGTCATGTCATTTTAAAAACCTTTTAAATAGTTTGACTTTCTCAAATAAGTTATAACTGCATTCATGTGGTTCTCGGAAACTGGGGAGAATTGGATTTGAACAATTATTAAACAATTATTATTATTATTAAAACGGCAAAGAAGAAGTTGTTTGATTTATTTGAGTATTGCACATAGTATAACATTAAATAATCTTTGATTTTGCTTACATCAGAAGGAGCTCTAGTTTGCCTATATTGGAACTATCTTGAAAAGCTATTTAATGTAGTTAGTTACCTTTTAATAATAATAAAAAAGTGTGTTATTATTCTGACTTTGATAGCACAAGTACAACAAAGTAAAATAAATAAAAAACTTTCTAACGCACAAACTCAGATCAAATGAATGCAACATGTTTGATTACAATTTCTGACTCTGTAATTCCCAATTGGAATAGTGTTTAAATAAGATAAGTTCCCATTATAATTTTTTTTTTATTATTTTGACTTGTTTTTCCATTATAGGGGCAGAAACTTGCTTCCATAACGTGTCATTCATGAGGGCAGCCATAATTAAACTCAAGCTGACCTTAATGTTAATGAAAACAAAATAACTGTTATATGAGCCAGGCTATGCTAAATGTTAGAGATATAATGCAGAAAGGTAGTAGTAGTAGTGTAAACACCAACCCTCAAAAGTCATCACACAATTCCCAGCTCCACAAGAATAACATTGAAAATACAAGTGTGAATATTGCACAAGAAGTTGTAAACTTCACAAAATCTGAATGTGTTGGAGATAGTCACATCAGGAGGCACAAAAAGAATTAAAATCTAGTGAAGGAAAGGGAAAAGCTAAGGGATGGATAGCAAAAAATAGGAAAATTCACCGGGAAATAAAGATACAGTAAGTGGCACAGATTCAGGGACACAGTGAGCAGCCCTGTTGATAGCTATTGAACGAGAAACACACTTTTGAGACAGCTGCTGAGCCTGGAGTGGGTCCACTGCATCGCACGAGAGTGCACCATTTACACATGGAGCGTGGACTGGCACAGTGTGAAAAACGAGACAGAAAAAAAAGGAAAAAGGCAGTGACAAAGAGGAGGGACAAAGTAAATCCAAGTTGGCATTGTGAATATAAAACACCACCTGACAGGCTCCAGGCAAACAGCTGGGAAAACTTTGCCCCAGGATGACCACACAAATGGCCAAGCTCTCACCAAAAATAAAACTAACATGAAAATTACATAGATTTGTAGTCTCTTTGTTGCACACTGGGAGATTAGGTTAAGGTTTTCTTCACAAGGTTTTCTTCACATGGAAACCTTTTGTCAGCCCTCTGATTGGTTTGCTTATTAACCCACCAATCAAGGTATTCCACGCAGATAGTGACATAGCAACCTATAGCCCCGCCCCCGGGTTAGACAAACCTTGGTCTTTGGGTTTAGTAATAACCTCACCTGGTGACAAAAACGCAAAAGAACTTGAGCTAAAATGTCTAAAAGGTGTGCTTGAGGTAGACTCAAGTCCAGTACATAATAAAAAATAATAAAACCCACCACAAATAAATAGACATGTCTTCTGTGGATTTGACTTGTGGCAAATCAATATAACTAATTACATAATATTACATAAGCTTGAATTAAAGTAACATATTTAATTAGGGCATGTACTGTATGTTGAATGTTACCTAGGCTAGGCTAACAGCTAGCTACAACAAGCCATGTAGCAAGTTACATTTATGATGATCTGTCATTGCTTCAGAAAATTGTCTTTTTTTTTTCCTATTAATTTATTTTTTTTACCCATTTTTAGTGATGGGTAATTAAATTCATTTTATAAATTGGAGTCATTCACTGTAACCATGTTCTCTTTTAAGATAATTATCCATTTCTATCAAATAGAATGAAGTCAAATTTGTCTCAGAGGGCGAGGCCATGGGCGGGGCTTGACACATACATTTTTGTTTTTGTTAGTGTTAATAGTCACACAGCCAGCTATGCTTCTCAGCTTCCATGACTTTTCAAGGCATCTGTTTGGTTTTTAGGCGTCAAGAATCAAGTAAGACATTAAAGAAAAGAATAAAAACAATGTACATTTTTTTTTTAAATTAACTTAATGGAGGATATTTTCTTCTGTCACAAACTTCATCTAGCCTCGATGACGGATGTGACTGTAGTTTCATTATCCTTCCTGCAGTCTGAAGGTGACAAAAAATGAACAAAAATGCCAGTCAGGCTAAATGATTAGTCTCAAAATGTCATCTCTTCCTTCACCTGGAGTTAATAGACTTTTCAATATTAAAGTGGAGATTGCAAAAGTGGCAAGAAAACAATAGAGTGGTCGTGGAGAGAAATTTAATCCAGGCGTCCAGGATGTATAATAAAAAACGACCTTCAAAATGATTACTTGTCACCCTGTCTTTGTGAAACGAGTAGGACTGACAGCTGTGTTTCCAGAGATCCTACTATATTCCATTATTTGAAGCACAAGCCATGAGTCTTTGCCTGGTCAGCGATAACCATTCACCAGCAAAATGATTGTAGGATCCCTTTCCTTCACAGCACTTTCAACTTTGTAGAAACCGTGCTGGTCAAAATGTAATAAATTGGGGTGCATTGTTTTGTTTCTTTTATTGTTGATATGTCTATCCATTTGTGTCCACAGGTTTACTCTGCTGGTCCTGAAAATCCAACTCAAATGGACAAAGACCACACTCATTTTTTTGGTAGAATTTAAAAAAATGAAGGATGGCAGGCCAGGGTCAATTAATCTGTTATGAGGACACACTTTAAATGTTACATACAAGTTTCAAAATGCCATGTACAGAAAGCATAAGGCTGATAAAAAAATCATTGTAATTTAATATGTTTGTCCCTTGTATTATTAAGTCAAACATGTGTCTTAAATGCACATAGTCCAAACACATGAAGTGAAAATTGAGAAAAAGAACATCTATTTTGTGCCATGAGTATTATGTATCTGGTCTACTGTCTCGATTTTAAATGCATTCCCATGTTATGCCAACACACAGGAAAAAAAAAACGTTCACGTGTTCAAACGTTCTGTCTCCATTAAGTCAACTCCAGTCCAAAGATATATATAAAAAGGAACAAAAGAGTGTTTGATGAAACTCATTTGTAGCACAGTTTGAAGTCTTCTGCAGATGTTGCAGGCACGATAAACATTCATTACTTGTGAAATAGATTGAGTAGATCCAAAAATGTCAGCATGAGTCACACATTGTTATTGTGTACAATCCCGTAGTTTGTCACTGCATGCCATCATAAAGTATGTGACTGTTTAATAAGTCACATTTAAATTGTGACTTAGCATCCATGTCTTCCAGCTCATTTTGCACCTGCCATTTCACACAGTTTTTCTTGTTTTTTTAGTGATCACTTCTTGAAATTGGTTGTCAAATGTTCCAATAATCCCAACTGGATGCAGCCCAGTATTTCAGATCAGTTCCTGTGAATATCCTTCGTCAATATGCCACTGGAAGTCCTCCAGGTTACAAATGATACTCGGTGGAAACATTCCAAATTTGGGCTCTCAGTTTGGCACCGGATTTTGGTCAGTGACTGATATTTCAAGCCCACTCCACAGTGAGGAAGTCTGCAGCGCTGAGTCAAAGTGTCCTGATTAGAGAAATACTATAGCAAGCAGAAACCTCAATAGAAGGACAGGACAGGACAGGAAGATGATGTGCTTGTGGCTGCTATACACTTTAAATCCCACGACAAATATGGTATATGCAGAGGATACAGTCTCACAGTGTCTCTATCCTTTAAAGGGCCGCGGTGGGGGTTTTCCAATCTCCACTGATATGTTCGTGTACAGCGCGAAGCGTTTGACTTCCACCATCCTGTAGGTCAGAGAACTGATGCCGTCCCTTTTCATTGTGTTCTTCGTGTTCTGGATTTTGTTAAACCTGCTCAAGAGAAGCACACACAAGGATGGGAGAGATAAAAGAGAAAAAGTTAATAAACAATACAGTAACAAATCCAGTTTCAAATACTAAATATACAAGCAATGCTGTGCTGATTCGCTCTTTAAGGCTTCAATATAAAATGATAAATCAATGAAGGCCATACTGTAAATGAAAAAAAAATACAGTCATTAAACATAATCATGTTACATTTCCCACCCACTCTGCATCTGCACTGCTGCAAACACATGAGGCTGTTACAAATCCATTTGTATTTTAGTGCATAATTAAGAAGGGTTATTTACACTTAATGAGAACAGTTTTTTATAACAATGAAGTATTCAAATATACCAAAAACCTATTCAAGTCTATTCTACCTATGTATTTATCTTTTCTCTTCTCCTTTAAATTGATGTTTTAAGAAAGCAAGTCCAAAGTCCCGAGAGAATCTAAATGTATACATGGTGGTGATTAAATTATTCGGTTAGATTATCTCAGCTGTTATCTGCTGTTTCTGGTCTGTCGTGATTATTAACTAACTACAAAAAGTAGCACCAAACACATTATGGTTAATTTAACGTTTTCAGTTTCGAACAAAACAGATTCTTCCATATCCTTGTGTGTCTCTGCATCTATAGTTCTAACTTTTCAATTAAATTGATTTTGTCTACAAACTGTACATATTTCTTTGTGTCTTTGTTCATATCTGATTGCTGCAATACATATATTCCCACAATTTCAATAATCACAGAATTGCATTGTAGAAATAAATAGTTGTCAGTGTGATTGCTTAAGGTAGAAGAAATCACTGCAATCAGAAAGTAGTGCTGCTGTAAAAACAGAGTGGTTTCCTCACTGACCAACAGGTGGTGCTAGGTCTTCACGCTGCAACTCCTTCACCAAACCCTGCTCAGTGTGTTGTATTATACTTGGATCTTTTTCCCTCTTGGCCCACAATGTGCTCTGATTTTAAACACAGCTGAATAACTTACACACAGCTCAAGCCACACCAGCAGAGTTTTATGATGTAACCCCTGTCATTAAAATAGATTCACAACACACATCTGCCTTGTTGTCTGAATGAGAACGAGGGCACATCAGCAGCATGTCCACAACAGCGTCGTGCACTAGAGTGATACGCACATTCACTCCTCAAGACAGCCGCCACTGTGTTCAACAAAAGATGTCTTCTTAATGATCTGGTTGGACGTACAACTGGCGTGTCATCTCATGGACCAGCGAGCCTTGTCAGAGCAGACTACTGAACATCTTTTTCCTCCGTCTCCACAAAAGAATCAAACAGGGCTTTATTGGCATCAATGGAGGCAGGAAACTGTTGTCAAGTGTCTTTCTGCTGAATACTGTGTGCTGTCTGCTTCTAAAGATCGGCTCTTGTGCCTTAAAAGCAAGTTTTTTCGTTTAGAGTTTTAGCGAAGTGAATAATGACAGAGGGAACAAAAGTGAGGGTTGGGACAGAAAGGTGGTGTTTTTGTTAACAAGAATGGCAGATTGAAGAGGACCGATATACAGATATAAAGTCACGTTTAAAGTATATAGTCTATTACATAACAAACTGCTACTACACTACCGATATTACTGACTAGTTAATAACAATATTTCTGAGGTCAATTTAAAGCAATGCTGCAAAGCCTATGTGCTGCCGTTTAAGGTTTAAGGTTGGGCGAACAAAGGGCTTCAGTGGAAGAATACCACTTGGCTGTGTAGTAAAGCCCTTACTTGGAAAAAATAAAAAGCAACAGTGGGTTATCTCTAGGTAGTCCTGCTTCCTCCCGTCAGCCAGAGTCATGCATGTTTAGGTGAATTCAAGTGGCATGTTTCAAACGTCACATATATAAGAATTATTTTGTAAGCAAACTTTGAAAACCTGGATGCTATTAATTGTAATAAAGTAGAATGTAAATTACCCTTTGTAGGTATGTGGGAAGCTTGTTTTGTATTGTTTGCTTATCCGAAAGCTGCATCAATTGCCTGCTTTTGTTTATTGCAATGTTGATAGCAAATACAATGTTTTTAATTCAACAAGTGAGAGCAGTGAGATGCTATCTTTATCTATAACATGAAACATCTGTTGCTGTTTTTTTGAAAAAAATCTTTGTCTTTGGAACATAACTTTATACCTCTTACTTTGTTGCAAGAACAAGTCTTTATTTAATTAAGAATTACCAAATAGTTTTCTTTTTTCATTCATTTCTTTACACATTTTAGTAACTGTAGCACGCTGTTGGAACCAAAAGCTGAAGGGAACACATAGGTCAGTATGCTTTTTTGGGACTCTTTGTATCCTTGACAATAGACCCATACGGTTTGAACATGTACCATACCAAACAATGTAAAGGAGGCTTATCAAACCGCTCCACACTCCACAATAAACCATACGCATACACACTGAGGCTGATGCATAGACAGTGCTTAATGTCATTATCTCACTCTGTTGAATTCTGCCAAAATGAGGAGCAAAGACCACGCTATCTTCTCACATATTCATTAGCCTGATTTCTATACCACATATTATCTGGGCTTAGAAAAACTCCAGTTTTAATTCCACTGAGGTGTTTGTAGAAAAACATTTCAGGCAGTAATTTAGCATCTTAACAATATCTTCTGTCTTGTCCTTGGGTGATTTGATTATTTCAGGCTTGACCTATTTAACCTCCAAGTAATAACATTAAAAAGCATCATGTAGACAACCAACATGTGAATTGGTTACTAGTGTTTCTATTCTTTTACACATTTTCGAGCAGGATACATTTCTCTTAGTGATGAATATTGCTCGTTCTCTCTGGTGTCGCCTTCATTTCTCATTGTTATGCGTCGCCACAAACACAATGGACTCCTTCTGCGTGAGAAAGAGCACCTTCAAGTGAATGAATATATACCTGGGTGAATAAAGATAGTAAACATTTATCAAACAGTTTAGACCGCATGCTTCCATCTGGTAAATGCCGGACATTATGCTGCTACTTTAGATAAACTCCCCCGAGAGGCTGCAACATTAATCTGAATAACAAACAAAGCAAGCAATCAGGAGCTGAGTTTTACAGCTGTAATTGAGTGACAGACCCCAGCAGGACTAAAAGTAGAGCAGAACATATTGGAAGTTGATTGAAAAGGTTTAATGTATGTCGAAAATATATATTTTTAAAATATAAGCATTGGATGAGTTAAATCCGTTTCTTTTCCCACCGTCTAAAGACACGTATGTATATGTGAAATGTTGAATCTAAATTGCTCAGAGTTATTGAATGAGACTGTAAATGGTTGTTTGTCAGTGTATATCTATAGGTGTTGTCCAAAGTGCACCCTTGGCTCATGCCAAAAGCAGCCCAAAAGAAGAACCTTACAGGATTTTAACCTTAAAATAACAGCTTTAAAGTCATTGTAATGTCTTAATGACTTATTTCGTGGTGGATGGGGTCTGTCCTAACCCCCTCTAGTGCCTCTTAGCAGATAAACAAGCCATGCAAGAAACGGCCGGAGACCAGCCAACAACCCGAGAAACTCTCACGAGAAACTAATTGTTTAACGTCACTACACATAAACACTTGCGCCAGTTAGTCTCAGACATTCATCATGGCAGATCTGTCAAAAAAGAAGCAAAAGCAGAGAAAACCGTTGCTCATGGTCAAACAGGGAGAAGAGAGAAGAGCAAGGAGACGCTCATCACCAGTAAGTTGTTACAACAGGGTTTTTTAAAATTACACCGAAGCTGTAGCCTGGTATAACCAAGCCTCTCTCATGGAACCCCTTAAAAGGTCCTTGAGTAAGGGTGCCGCCATGCAGCGATATACAGCGAAATACCTCCGTCCACCAGAGGGCAGGCTCCAAAAGCGGAAATATAAGAAGAAATCCAATGGCGACTATACAAGTGTAAAAGTCATGTTTACAGCCAGGTACAAAAGATGGCTCTGGTCTCTAGAGCTAAGTTTTAACTTCATGACAACTCTGGGTTTTCTGATTAATACGTCTGTTTATGCTAACTGAAAACTATTGTTTTACTGTGCAGTAAAAGAGGAAAAGCCCGAATGTAACCGCCATTTTATTGCCCTGTCATAATGACAATATCGGTGAATAGGGGACCAATGGGAGGAAAAGTTAGGCCAAAAATCCTAACACAAGCTTCAGTGTTGCTGTTCCAACTTTATTTTCCAACTTGGAAAAACTCTTTTTAAAATGCATCTAACACCACATAAATGCACCAATAGCCCCCAACTCACAGCTCCAGCTCTATCAAAAAGTCCTGAGTCCCAAGACACACAAATTCTTGCACATAGTAAGATAAAAAAAAAAAAAAACTGAACACAGTGACAAGGCAGCCATTTCTGCTTCTACAACCTCCTGATTATGCAACTCGCTGTGCCTTACTTAAGTCTGAATCCCACTCCTTCACTGAAAGCTCCTTTAAGCACAACATTTCCGTTATAATGAATGTCCAGAAGGGCTGTAAAAATGGGAGTTTGTGCCGACCAATGGACCTCTATTTTCTGGCCCTGGCTGTGGTTATGAATAATGTATTGGGGCCCAAATAAACAGCGTCCCTGTTGGTGTCACCTCTTGTTGAGGAAGTGTGGTGCAGTGACCAGAGATAGGGAGCAGAGGAATGAAAATGGGCACTGAGTATCACGGAAAAACATGCACACAAACACTTTCTTTCAGTCTAGTGGCTGATTTATTGATTTCGATGAAGGCAACTCGACTAGTCTGACCGGCTCGCGTCTCTATTTGTATCATTTCAGAAGGCAATTATACTGAAGGATCGTTAAAACACACACGCACATACAGAACAGTGATGGATGACATATTATACAGACTGGTTATTTGAGACATAGTCCAAATTCAATAACTTGTGGATGGAAATATCTGAGAGAACGTCTTAAAAAAACAAGGTGTCTTGTGAATTTCACATGCTGTAGTTGGGATAAGACATCGACTTTGAGTTTCTCCTGCTACTTTCTCCTTCCAAGAGGAACACCTCCATATTTGCAGCCTAATCAAAGATAATATTGTTTCTTACTGTGCCATTTGCAGAACAATGATTATATAATCACTAAATTAAATTAGATAATAACTACAATTAACATTTATAGTTTCTGCAAACAGCAATGAACAGTAAACATTTTTACTGTATTTAGCCTGCACAATTATATATATATATATATATATATATATATATATATATACTTACTTAGTCTTATCTCTGTCTCAGCAAGTCAAGGCCAACCAAAACCAACCAACCAACAGAAATGGCATATTTGTCTGTAGCCTTATTAGGATTGGATGAAAACAATAATCATATTATTTAATAAAATCCTGTCTCCTTCATTCAAACACTAACCTCCATGGTCTTGGTCTTGGTCTTGACTCGGTCTTGATACTCTCTGGTCTCAGACATGTCTTGTTCACGGTCAGTGCGGTCTTGACTAGCTACAGGAAGTATTTGCTTTAGCACTAAAGCTAAAAGTGTTGCTAACTGTGCCTCAAAACATTTACAGCTGTTATTTTCGAAAGATATTTTGTGTTAACAATTAAAGATTAACATGTGACTACATGTGGCTGATTTGAAGAGGTCAAAGCTTTAATTTGTAAAAATGCAACCGCTAAGCTACTCTGGTTAGCCTGCTTAGTATTAGCTACTGTGCTACTGCTTTTATCAATTGTTAGTTGTCTTAAAAAATGCTAAATGCAACTTTTAGTTTTACACTTTAAGACAGTAAGTTATGTTGACTGCTAGTATCATTTTATATCTGATATATATTTTTTTGATTTTGAGTTATTATATTTGTAGCTATGGTAGGTTATCATATACTACAAAATGTGTCCCACAAAAATATTTGCTATAGAGTACAGGCTACATTGTATTTGACTAGATGAACATTACATTGTGTTTATAAGCCACTGCGTCATCCACTTTCACAGATGACTATTGTTACCAGCTTAGAAAAAAAAATCTTCTTATAAACCACTTGGGTGGCTTCAGCTGCAGTGTGACCTGTGCGGCAGCTTGTTTGTGTCAGATCTTTTCAATTTAATAATATCACATGGTATCAAGCAGACTCTACTAGATCTTTATTCTCTTTTGGATACAATGGCTATTGATTAATGTCCTCTGAGGTCTCGCGGGCCGACCTGACCAGGCGTAAAAACTGGGCTTTTAGAAGAGAATAAACATAATCCATGTTTAAGCAGCTTAATGTGAAGTGCTATACTCCTGCTGGTTAAAGTGTCTAAGGGTTCATCTCTACATATTAGGCCTCATTCATCACAACAGAAAATAACAGAGACACATAAACCAATGGATCTCATCATGGTTGATTAAAACCACTTGGTGATTGGTATATTACATATTTTATTGCTGATGTCTTCACTGTTATACTCTTCTGAAACTATAGTGTAATATTGCAATGGTATTACAGAAAACCGCAAAAGTGCTGGAATATTTATGTAAGTGGAATATACAGTATAAGCAGAAAACAAGCAGTGATGTGATTTATTTAGACTGCCCTTGTGTCTTCATGCATTTCAATAGCTGCACACATGAATCTTTCATCGTCCCGTTATGAGTGAAATGTTTTAACAGTAATTGGGACAATGCTGCACTCTTTTCATTTCTCGGCAGAATGGCATGGAAGTCCTTGGACATTAAATATACATGGCTAAGGTCCAGTTGTGGATCTTTTTCAGGCTTTACTTTATACAATGTAAGAGTTTAGTAGAATTACATGCTGACTAAGTTCAATACTTTGTGCAGATTTGCAGCCCATACTTGTAAAAATGACATGTATATACAACTATAATATAGACATAATTTTTTTGCCCTTTTAGCCTTAAATGTTGAATTGTTACTGTGAAAATGTCTTATGGATATTGTTTTTTTTTATTGTTTGTAACTGCACTGACAAAGTAATGGAAACAAAGAAATTATCTAAACCTCCCATATTGACTGTAAGTGTGAATGGATGTCAGTGTATGTCTGGTATTAACTGGAGATTGTTCAGAGTGTACCCTGCCTCAGCCTCTAAAGCACTAGGATAAGCCCCAGCCCCCCGGGCGCCCATTAGGGATAAATGTTAAAAAAAAAAAAAAAAATGCTGAATGAATGATTCCACAACTCATCATTTTATGGTGATGGCTTTAAGAGTATTTTAGTGACAAGAGATCCCAACTAATACTAGTTACATGAGGTCTACTGTGGATAAATGCATATACCTGACTGAAAATGAACAGTAAATAAAAAAAATTAAAAAATAGTGTATTCTGGTCTGGAGAACAGGAAGTAGCCCGACTAATGCTTAAGGCTGCCCACTTTAGAGAAACATAGCTATATATAAGACATACTGTATTTAAAACACCAAGCATTATTTTAGGAACATTTCAGTGCCTCAGTATTCATTTGCAAAAATCCCGAGGCACGCCACATTGGTATTAGAAATTAACATGGGTAGTATTCCATTTATCTATTAGAGGCATTAAAAAAACAGTACTGTAACCATCTCGTACATGTCCTATGTTAAACAAAATTCAATCAATGTTTTATACAACGTTTCACAAAGGTCACAAATGTAGATGGAGAAATGTGTAAACTGTGTAGCTGTGAAAGTAGCAGTGCTGCTGATTTAAATGTTAAGCCTGAAAAGTGGTTTGGACAATGATGCAGTACCTCTGTGGGTTGGGCTCGTTGTGTTTGTCTCTCTCGTGTTTAATCATCCTGTAGCGGCCGATGCGGACGTCCGGCCTGGACACTTTCATTCCATTCAGTGTGATCCTGCGACAAAATAATACCTCTATTAGAAGGGAAAGGATAAACAAACAGCAAGGCAAAGACAAAGACAGAAGGATGGGCAAAAAGGGGCCTACAGTATTCAAGAAAAGGATGTGATCAGGAAGGGAATGATGCAGCTTTATTATGAAACTATTTTAGATCCAAACTGATGTATTTGTCATTCCTGGTGTGGTAAATATGTCATGTGTCTATAGAATGTATAGATCAACTGTCGGTAATATAGGCTTTAAACACTATTACCACCAAAGTCAAATGCACTTTATTTGGATACAGTAAATAGTTTTCTAGTGTGTAGAGGTGGGTACTGTGCAGATAGATACATAACTGTTAATCTTTGTACAAACCCTGTAACAATTCCCTTAAAAACGGCATGTTCCCAACAGTGTCTAACCTAAAAGAATGAACAAAAAAACACTGAAATCCCTGGATCTTACGAGAAAGCAACAAGATAAATCTGGAAGAATATTTTACAAGAACAAGAAAACAAAGTCAGCTTTTATAGATGTGAACTTCACGGACACCAGCTGGGAGAAAGGGCGCGGATGCACAGTGTGTTAGAGTTTAAACAAAGCATGAGATCAAAACTTTTAGGTTGAGTGGAGATGTGGTATTACTACTCAGATGTGACACAGAGAGAAATATCCACAGAGGTTTAGCTCTAATGCAACAACAAATGGAGAGAAAGAGGCACAAACAACAGATGTGTTCAGCTCAAAGCCACAGCCTGACACAAGCGCTGGCATTCACACCTGCAAACTCACATATATGTCTGAAGGATTAACCTGTTTTCAGGTTATTCCAAGCTTTCTAAACTTCAAATTCAAAGCTGTACCAGTTTCCTACATTTCAGAGACTCTATATAATTACATTTAGTATGCTTTCTTTGAATGGATTGTATTTTTAATGGAGACTGACCCCTACGGATCCAACTGCACTTTACTGCTCCAGGGGAAATGAGGTTATAGACGCAGTGGTTTCATTCAGGTTTTTAGCCTGGTTTTGCATAGTATTTTTTAGAAAATGCATACAACAGACGTATTTTACATAAGTATACATCCAATGCAATCCTTTAGCATCACGTCACACTACATGCCATTTAAATGTTGAAGTTCAATTTAACACACATTTTATTTAGTTTATATTTCACATAAACTACTACTGTAGATTTTTGTAAGTGTAATAAAAGTCCTCAGAAAAAATAGCTTTCTTTTTTCTCCTGGGCTCCATTTGCTTGTGTGTCATTTCATATTGAAAATCTGCAACTTTATTTACTTGAAATCCATCCATTTGCTTACAAAGTCTACAAATGTCTTGTGAAAGGGTCTTTGGGGCGAACGGCTCTGCATCAGCTCATCTGTCAATATGACGTTTTTTATGAGATTATAAAACACAGCGGGTGGTTGGCACTATTTGGGATCACTGAGAGCAATGGGATTTAAAAGTGTAGCTGAAATGAGGGTAGCATTTTTATCATATCAAAGATTAAAGCTACAGCGTCTGACGTGGGGTCTCTGGTCTCTAATTTAACGTTAGAAGAAGAAAAAACCAGGGCAGCTTCTCTCAGAGGACAACTTTAATACATTCTATATGAGGCTGTTTACGAAAAAATAATTAAGAACTGCTTGTTAAAAATTTAAATTTTTGGACCATGCAAGTAATTATAGTAGCCCACAAAGAGTATTTGCACTTGGCTCTTGTTGGTGTGAGAGTTGTACTGGATTATAAAGATAAAAAGTTAGAAGCAGTTAAGATCCATTTCTGTGCAAACCATAGACAGCAGTAGAGACGTTTAAGATGGAAAGTTTGGATGTCTTCTAAAACGGTAGGGTCATTTAAGCCTATTTAGGGCCTTGAGTATTGGCCTGGAAAGCCAGACTCCTCGCTATATCAGCAAGAATTATGGAAAGGATCGCTGCCAGTGTGTTTTCCTCAAAGCGGGGCTCCTGGTGGGGCATGACGTTAGCAAGGGCGACAATCTACTTTAAACATGTAATGTTGTCTTGATTATTTAAATCTGATTGAATAGCAGAGGCAAACAAACTCTCGGCAGTCTCGTGCGCAATCTTGACTGTTTTGAACACAGGACTTGGGTTGCCTAAATGTGACACAAAGCTCCAGCTCAAACACTTCAGCAGCATTCAAATGTGATTGGTCGGTAGGGAAGGTACAAAAGGAATTCATTGGTCTATGACACGTTGCCAGACTGAGTTCCTGTATATAGAATAAACAGAGCTCACGTCAAGCTTTGCCAGGCTACTATTGCATTGGCCTATTTTCTTTATTAGCTGAAAGTTAATTAGAGGTTTCTGTCCAGCTGAGGGTACTGTGTCAGTGAGAAAGACATGATTCTACAGATCTCATGTCTGACAAACATCAAAGTCATATTGAGAATATATCATTTTGGGCTTAAAGTTACGCAGGGTGGCTTTAAGTTTGAATCATTGTTTAACCGGAGAGAAGGAAAAGTGATTTAGCATTTTACACTCACTGTTGTGTACTAAGCAGTGGTCTTTAGCAGTGTTTCAGTTCAGCTGCTCTATGAATAATAATAGCTTTATCCTGTGTGTGTGATCATTAGTCACTGACATTGGACAGTGGAATAGTGGGGCAAAGTCTATATCATGACTTACACTCAGTTCTATGCAGCTATTATGGAATACATTTTTATCTCAGCACACGCCTGTACACGTCACATATTTGGTAAATTTGTTGCCTGTATATTTTAGTATGTTATGTGTGGATTCTGGTAATAAAATGAGCAAATATCTATTTCTTCATAGCATGTCCCAACAACAAAATTCATTTAAATGTTTAGCTTTAATGAGGCGCTCCACTCAGATTTATCACAGTCAATAATGGTGTAAGAAAAACATTGTGGTAATATTAATAGTGAGCGTATGGCTGAACTAAAGGGAAATACTCAATATGTGGTGTTTTATATAAAATGGCTTTAAAGGACACTTTTTGATATTAGTCTGTGCAGTAGTTTTACTGGAGCTGGTAAAATGAGGCAGCCCTATGCAGACAGAGCCGTTACAGTAGTTATTAGCAGAATAAAAGTCTTATATAAACGCAGCTCCACTTGGACCCTGAGGGAGTTCATTACAGTGAGCAGTGCAGTCAAATAGTGAGGCACCATGTCCGTTTGAGAAGGGCTCACATTGGACTGTCCAGCGCCTCTCGCCTTAAAATATCCAACTAAAACCTATTCAAATCCATCTAAAACCTATTCAAATCCATCTAAAACCTGTTCAAATCCAACTAAAACCTGTTTAGATCCAACTAAAACCTTTTGAAATCTATTTAAAACCTGTTCAAATCCAGCTAAAACCTGTTTAAATCCAGCTAAAACCTATTCAAATCCATCTAAAACCTGGGTTATATACCCCCGTCAGCTAATACAGAAATATAATGGAACATAATCAGAATAAGAGCTGCAGGTAGTGGGAACTGCAGAGTGAGAAGGTGCAGAACTGCTCTGGATCAATCATCATTTTCAGTCAAAAGATCACAGTTATGGAACGGTATACCAGTGGAGCTTAAGTCACTGCTGGACCTGAGGCCGAAACACTGGCTGAAAGAACATCAACAGTGTGAACATGGAACTGGGATGTAGAGTGGCCATAGAGTTATTCTTTTGCATGTACTTTTACTTATAACCACAGTTTGAGTCCATTGCATTTTGTACACTCTTAAAAGACTAACCATGGACGGGGGTTGTAAATTAACCTGTGGCTAGAAACCTTTATGTACACGACATCAGTTTATACTTAAATACTGTTAGTTTCTACATAAAAGTTGGCACAAAAAGTAGTGGGAAGCCAAGAAACTGTTTTAAAACAAAATGTACAGCTAGAATTTCAGTATGAATAATGCCTGCTTATATTAAGAATTCATAATGGGTTACTGCAAATACTTAAAGAGTAGAAAGACCACCTTATGTCATTTCTAAAACTGCTGCTAAAAAAAAAAAAACACATTATACTAGACTTCATTTATTAAAGCGTTATTGTTTATCCATTATAAAGCCTGTCTGTCTTCCATCTTTCTGCACAGATACTTACGGAGCCTATCACATCAGATAATGAATGTTTACCCACAGTGACATCATCAGTTTATCACAGAAAAACAAAGAAAAGCTGTGCGGAGCGTCGCCTTCACGCTTCATCAACACTTAAGTAACACGTCTGCCAGATACTAGACAAGACAATATGTTTTCCATAACTCTTTGACTTAATGGAGCTTGCTGAGGTCTCACAGGACCCTCGATTAGGCCACGTGACCTGCCTCATTTACACTGCTCTGTCTTCTGCTGTTCACCTCATTTGCACCGAAACACACCAAGTAAATGCTTCTGTGTCATGCTGAGTCATGTTTGGGAGTGTCATATTGCTGGGGACCCGTGAAGTATTTTTGCTGTTATGTGAGGAGAGAAAGAGTGCGTTTAGAAAAATGGTCAAAGTACTGAAGACTCAAAAAGTGACCAGAAGACATTGATGGAAAGAAGAAAATGGAGTCTGATATATTATTAAGGAAAATTAGATTGCTATCACTATTTCAACCAACTCTCATATTATTATGAGAGTTAAAAAGACTAACACTGTCATGTGCACGTCAGAAGCTGGGATATATTAGCTGCTATAATTTGTCTTAAACATAATTGGAAGAATGGTCATCTAGAAAGTTTCATCTACTAGTAACTATATAAAAAGGGAAGCACAAAGTTCAACTTGGCAGTGGCTCAGGTGGTAGCGCGGGGTGTCCAATAACGGCAGGTTGGCAGTTCGATTAACACTCTCCCCAGTTCATATTGTTGTTGTGTCCTTTGGCAAGACACCTCACCCACCTTGTCTGAATGTGATTGTAGAAGTGAGTTTGGTGGTGGACCGAGAAGGCCCTCTCTGTCTGTCCCAGGTGTGAATGAAAGCACTTTGGATGCTCAAAAAGAGTACATAAATGCATGCCATTTATCATTTATAACTCTGTAATCCTCCTTTGGTTGCTACTCATTTCAGGTTGCTGTTTAAAGTTTAATTTGCAACAGACGCTAAAGCTCAGCTCATCTCACTCTCCTTCTTAAAGTCCAAGAAAGTCGCACTTGCTTTTAGCCACTTGCCTTTTTTTATATATGTCATTGTATATATTGTACACATTGCAGTATTGTTAAGAATGGCAAAATATTGTAAAAAAATGATATTGTTTGTTTTGGATAAACCAGCTTTTATCTTTTATACTTGTCTTGTGTCTACTGCTTGTTTAAATAAAATACAAAAAGTGGCAGCTAGTAAAGTAGAACAGGTATTGTACTATTTTATTCCTAGATATAATGCCATGCACTGTCACAACCTGCAGGTGTAGATTCCTTATTGCTCAGAATGAAGATACACCCCACACATTGCCATATCCAGGGCCTTGGGAGTTTTTTTTTCACCACACTTATTATCAACAACAGAAATAGAAAAAGCTGTCCAGAATCTCTGTAGTTGTAAGTTTGTTTTGTATAACGGATTGAACATTTCACAATTTACCCGTATGGAAAAAAACATCCAGGCTCGTGTGAGATGTGTAGACCCACTGGGAACAGCTGCATTAGCCATGTAATGTAAAGGAGTTAAGGATGACATCAGCACAATACAATGCAATCCAGTGAAGAACAAGCTTGAGTGCGTTCATCCATGACAGACTGGATGTTAGCATCGCTTTAACAAATGGAATACAGCAGAGTTAAATCCTTTCTTTATCGCAATCTTCACTATATTTTAAAATAGCAGGATTTGTGTTCTCTCACTTGGAACTGTCTATTAGGAAATTGTGTAAGAGCCCAGACAGAAGGGTGCAAAAAGTGGTATGAGTAAGGCCTTTTTCGTAAGAATTGTCAGTGTGGGACCTAATACAGTATATGTATATTAAAATCCTTGGTCTGCGGTTGCCTTCCAAATCTGCACATGTGCTCGATGTTGCCTCAAGCTCTGGTAAAGCCTCTGCTGGAGGTTTACAGAGACAAAGATGTGCAGGCAGGGGGAGTCAGTCTGTGAAAGCCCGCTGGACAGGTACAGTCTTTGCCCAGGGCCACTGCAGCATGTTCACAGAAGCTGAGAGGAAAGCCTTCTCTCTTCACTTTCAGAAGCAGTCAGCAGTCGAGGGGTGGGAGGCAAATTGTAGAAGTGGCATGTGTGTCCACTTTGCTGGGGGCTGTGGCTGCTCTCAGCAGCAGGGACAGCCACTTCCCCCGGGGGCTGCCATCACCCGTTTCAGCGCTGGTCATGCCATGCACTGCAGCATCCCAAAAAAGGGGGAAAAAAAGTACAGTGCCAGTGGGAAAGTGTGATAGGAGAGAGAATCGGTGAAATAAAGACAAAGGAAAAGACAGGGTGGCTTTCAAAAGACAAGCAGATGGGAGTTCAGCATTAAGTTCAAGGGCACTTGGCCACTGAGCTGATGGACATATCAGCTGCCCGCAGAGGTCAAACCTGTGAACTCTGCTGCCTTTGAATGGCACAAGAAAGATTTGGGGCGGGGGACATGGTTCATGGAGGCCACACACAGAGCTCTTCTGTTCTTTTATCTGTCCATTCCTTTGCCTGGTCTTTCACTCAAGCTTCAGGGACTGAGGCAGCGAGCCGTCAGTCCTGCTAATGTTCACTCAGCTGGAGGCTACCTTTGCACTGCAGGGTACCACAAGTCAGAGCAAAGTCTTGCAATAGTTCCACATTTAACATTTCAAGCTTGGTTGGAATCTGTCTTCTTTGATTATTATGGGCTTGTTGTAAAATATTGAAGAGATAAAATGGAGAATAAAGCTTATATGAGAAGAAATTAAAGATTACTTTTGAGATAACGAATATATATTGAGCGTGTTAAACCCAAACCAGTCTCCATAAATTCTATAGAATAACTGAGAATATAGCGCTTTTTGAAGATATTCTTGCTGTAAAATACACAATGGCATCTGAAAAAGACAGCATGGGGTACGGGAATTATCTTAAGGGAGATTTCATAGAAGTTGAACTTTATCTGTCATTCTTCGGACACATAATTGCACCCACACTCACGGATCACTTTTATCACATCTCGCCAGACTCCAGCAAACAATCGTAATCTGCCTCATACCGCATCAACCGACACAGTCTATTCTGAAAAAACAGCAATTTTTCAAAGGCTCCACTTTGGGTTTTTTCTTATAAAGGCATTACTCTGAGAGAAGAAAGATAAGCTTCACGGAGCAAGGATGACAGCGGGACCCAGAAAGAGCAAAAGAGAGAGCAGATAGTGAAGAATGGGGGCATAATAAAGATGGAGGATGTGAGGCACGCTCCCGCTGGGTCTGTGTAGGTCTGTTCTTGTAATTAGCTTCCTGATCTCTGAATACAAATATGTGACTCAAATACGTTTGCGTTTGAAGCTAACACAAACAGACAACTGAAAATCCCATCCATTATGAAAATCTTTGCACTGCTTTAAAAGTTGATTTGCACTGTACGGAAAGGTAAAGCTGACATTTCCACTGGGTTTCTGTGAGTGGCAGAAGTAACAGCTGGAGTTGGCAAGTGCAATTAGCATGGCATTTAACCATATCTGCAATGCATCCCATGTTCTGTTCGGTGTGTGTGGATGAATGATCACACTTCTGTATCGTTCACATGCGTTAAAGTCAGAGGTTCACCTGGTAATTAAACACAAGTCCTATTAACTGCCTGGGTAAATGGCAAATTAAAGTAATGGTTCAGAGCACTTAGGCAGCCTTAAATCATCCTGCAGTCTTTCTGTCAATCATGTGTTCTCCCTATTCCTGTACACTTTCATGGTAATGTCATTTGTGAACTTCTGTGAGTCATTAAAGAATGACTAAAGAGCTTCATAAGGTCCATTTAATTTTGTCTTTATTTTTAACAATTAACATAAATCAATCACTCTATTTCTCCTTGGATTTTTTTAAGATTGATGTAGAAACCAGGTGGTGTTGATCACATTTAAAACAATTCTGAAACACTTTTTAATTGCGTTGCATAAATGTTTCAATGTTATATCATTAGTCACTACTATAAGCATATATTTCTTACAATTTAAGGTGTGGAGTAATTTTTCGCCAAGATAATTCTTCTTCTATGCTTTCATGGGAGTCTACTAATTACTATTTTTCTACTCAACATATTAATAATGACCAATGACCTTGCATTTACTTAAAAAAAGCATTGTTTTTGCTAGTAAAAACAGCGATATACCGGCGTCCACCAGAGGGCAGGCTCCAAAAGCGGAATTATAAGGAGAAACCCAATGGCAACTTTAGAAGAGTAAAAATGATTAGGTGACCAATGGACGGATTACATCCATATTTATTTACAATCTATGGTTTTAGCATATTACATATTACATGAGAAAGAGACATTTTTATGACGACAAACAGGAGGTCATGCCAGTTACCTGTTGTAGATGTCGTCATCCTCTCCTCCCCAGCCCCAATACTCGTTCGGGAAGCCGTTGATCTTCAGGAACTGTTTTTTACTGAGCCCTGAAACTCCTCCAAAGTACCCTGCATAAGGCAGCCTGCGGGAGACAAGACAGTGGAGGGTGAAGAAGACACCAAAACCAGACAGGAAAGAAGATATGACAACAGAGAAAGCATTGAGGTGATTAAAATACTGCTGTTACATTTCATTTGATGGGACTTTTACAATATAAGTAACTATATTAAAACATAAAGCTTTGAACACAAGCTTTGTAAGATGATTTGCAGTCTATTATAATGTTTGGTAGTTTATGTATCATATAAAAGATTGTTGTGCAAATATTTCAAAGCAGCAGGAGTAAACAAACACAAAAGACGTCTGGTTTTACTGATGCATATTAGCATTAAAGCATTAAGTGAAAAAATATTTCAGGCACTCAGATCTTTTAATAAATTGTCTCATCTAAATGTGTTTTTGAGTGGATAATGTATGGATGCTTTTTAAGAGGCTAATCTGCATCAACACATTATCCACTCCAAACACATTAATTGGCCAGTACATTTCCAAAAATACCCTGAAACACTTTTCTTTCCATGTTCTTACCACTCTAATGTTGCCTGCCACACGTCAAACTCAGATTTCTGCTTTGTAATTATATTAAAAGTAATGTGACAGAGACAAATAACATTTTAATGGTACAATGTAGATTTGTCAACTGTGTGTGAATTGAGAGTCTAGAGAAGTGGGACAGCCATCTGCTGGGAGGGTCATGACAAGTGCCTGGGGTCTAACTAGAGGCAGAAGCATGTGTGCCGACATGTCAGTGCATTCTGAACAGTACATTGTTGTCAGAATATCAGAATATATGACAAGAAAAACAAGTCGAAACTAATAATGCTGTGTGTTTTTCAGGTTACCCCAACAACAGTGAGGTATGTTTGTGACATGAGCCTGCTTCAGAGATAATATGAAGAAATGTATTTGATTTAATTTCTTGATAAAACGATAAAGTAATTTAAGTAGGCAAACCAAAATAACCTATTTGAATAAAGCGTTTTCTTTCTACATCGTGGATTTATGCCATTCAGACTGACAGCCCTGATTGTCCAACATGCTCAGCCATTTACCAACTACTTATGCATCAAGTGTATTACTAGAATCTAATGTCATGCAACGTAATTGAATAAACCCCAAGCCCTGGACAGATAATTCAATTTATGTCATGTTTTAAAAATCACTGTGTTGTGAACGGGATTACAAGGTGACCCTGGTTGCCATGTGCGCTGTTAGATGTGTAGCAAGGTGCTAAGGTAATGGAATGACTCTTAATGTGACCTGACTTTGACTGCCAGCGGTTTTACCATTTATCACTAAACTTTGAGTGCTTTTACCTTTGAGTGCAGCAAGAATCCTAAAATAACATTATGACTGAAGGTTAGAAAAATACAGTTTGCCACTTGAGGTTTCAGACATTTACATTTGCTCTCTGTCTGTCTCAAACAATCTGTGAGAATGACAGTCAAAGTCATTAGTGCGTGTTTTGCAAACTCCTGGCTTTTTACCTCATAAATTTAGAAACCTCTTAAATTAAAAAATAAACATTGTTCAACTTTGAGCACATGGACAATGGGAAGTAATTCTGCCAAATAATCAAAATGTGGATGAAACTCAATCGATTTAGTGACTTTACTCAAGGCCTATCCTTTATTCAGAAAGTCAAAGAAAAAGTTTTAGTCTGTTTTAATGCTAACAAAAAACTGCTGGATACACAGACGATAACCAGCTCGTAGGATGTTTGTTGCCAGATAGCATTAGCTTATTGAACAGTGCATCCCTGCCTTGCCATTCAGATGAAGTGCCATCCATGGTTACATGCATTGGTATCTGTTCTTCTAGTCTCTTAATTTGGTCTAAAGCCCCTGTAACACTATGTTTTTTGCAATTTTAAATTACTACATGTCAGACTGTGTGACTCGAATGGGCTACAACCTGATGTCTGTCACACTGTACAATGGCAGAAGTTGAGTTTGTCATAACCTATGATTTAACTGTGGCCAACGACAGTGCGTCTCATTTTGAGTGGTATTCAAAAAAGCAATTCAGTTTGTAAAAGGACTGAGTTTCAGTTACAGTTGTAGGAGGATTTAAAGCAATTCTCCTATATTTCTGACAATGATATTTGTCGTAGGGAATCTTTGGTTGACTGTGTGATCGCTAATCAACAGTGTGCAAACTATTTATCCATAGCTTAAACAAAACCCTTTATGGACGTTTTAAAAACAAGGACCGTTACGTCGCCCGGTATGGCGCAACCGGGGCCCCACCCTGGAGCCAGGCCCGGGGTTGGGGCTCATATGCGAGCGCCTGGTGGCCGGGTCTTCCCCCACGGGGCCCGGCCGGGCTCAGCCCAAAAGAGCGACGTGGGACCGACCTCCCGTGGGCCCACCACCTGCAGGAGGAACCGTAAGGGGCCGGTGCAATGTGGATTGGGTGGCAGTCGGCGGGAGCCTCGGCGACCCAATCCCGGACACAGAATCTAGCTCTAGGGACATGGAATGTCACCTCGCTGGCGGGTAAGGAGCCTGAGCTTGTGCGGGAGGTTGAGAGATACCGACTAGAGATAGTCGGGCTCACCTCCACGCACAGCTTGGGCTCTGGAACCCAAATCCTCGAGAGAGGCTGGACTCTCCACTATTCTGGAGTTGCCTGCGGTGAGAGGCGGCGGGCCGGTGTGGGTTTGCTCATTGCCCCCGGCTCAGCCGCCATGTGTTGGAGTTCACCCGGTGAACGAGGGTCGCTTCCTGCGCCTTCGGGTTGGGGATAGGTCTCTCACTGTTGTTTGTGCTACGGGCCAAATGGTAGTGTAGAGTACCCGGCCTTCTTGGAGTCTCTGGGAGGGGTGCTGGAAAGTGCTCCAACCGGGGACTCCATCGCTCTACTGGGGACTTCAATGCTCACGTGGGTAGCGACAGTGACACCTGGAGGGGCGTGATTGGGAGGAACGGCCCCTGATCTGAACCGAGTGGTGTTCTGTTATTGGACTTCTGTGCTAGCAACAGTTTGTCCATAACGAACACCATGTTCAAGCATAAGGGTGTCCATCAGTGCACGTGGCACCAGGACACCCTAGGCCGGAGGTCGATGATCGACTTTGTAGTTGTTTCATCTGACCTCCGACCGTATGTCTTGGACACTCGGGTGAAGAGAGGGGCGGAGCTGTCAACTGATCACCACCTGGTGGTGAGTTGGATCCGATGGCGGGGAGAAGGCGGGACAGACTTGGCAGACCCAAACGCACTGTGAGGGTCTGTTGGGAACGCTTGGCCGAGTCCCCTGTCAGAGAGATCTTCAACTCCCACCTCCGACAGAGCTTCGACCAGATCCCGAGGAGACTGGAGACATTGAGTCCGAGTGGACCATGTTCTCCACCTCCATTGTCGACGCAGCCACTCGAAGCTGTGGCCGCAAAGTCTCCGGTGCCTGTCGTGGCGGCAATCCCCGAACCCGGTGGTGGACACCGGAAGTAAGGGATGCCGTCAAGCTGAAGAAGGAGACCTATCGAGCCTGGTTGGCTTGTGGGACTCCTGAGGCAGCTGATAGGTACCGGCAGGCCAAGCGGGCTGCAGCACGGGTGGTTGTGGAGGCAAAAACTCGGGTCTGGGAGGAGTTCGGTGAGGCCATGGAAAAAGACTATCGGTCGGCCTCAAGAAATTCTGGCAAACCGTCCGACGCCTCAGGAGGGGGAAGCAGTGCCCTGCCAACACTGTTTACAGTGGAGGTGGAAATCTGCTGACCTCAACTGGGGATATTGTTGGACGGTGGAAGGAATACTGAGGATCTCCTCAACTCCACCGACACGCCTTCCAATGAGGAAGCAGAGGCCGAGGGCTCAGAGGTGGACTCGCCCATCACTCAGGCTGAAGTCACTGAGGTAGTTGGGAAGCTCCTCGGTGGCAAGGCACCGGGGTGGATGAGATACGCCTGAGTACCTCAAGTCTCTGGATGTTGTGGGGCTGTCTTGGTTGACACGCCTCTGCAACATCGCGTGGCGGTCGGGGACAGTACCTCTGGACTGGCAGACCGGGTGGTGGTCCCTCTTTTTAAGAAGGGGGACCGGAGGGTGTGTTCCAACTACAGAGGATCACACTCCTCAGCCTCCCGGGAAAGTCTATGCCAGGGTACTGGAGAGGAGAATGCGGCCGATAGTCGAACCTCAGATCCAGGAGGAAGAATGCGGTTTTCGTCCCGGTCGTGGAACACTGGACCAGCTCTATACCCTCTCCAGGGTGCTGGAGGGTTTATGGGAGTTTGCCCAACCAGTCCACATGTGCTTTGTGGATCTGGAGAAGGCATTCGACTGTGTCCTCGTGGTGCCCTGTGGGGTGCTCTGGGAGTATGGGGTCCGGGGCCCTTTGCTAAGGGCTATCCGGTCCCTGTACGACCGGAGCAGGAGCTTGGTTCGCATTGCCGGCAGTAAGTCAGACCTGTTCCCGGTGAATGTTGGACTCCGGCAGGGCTGCCCTTTGTCACCGGTCCTGTTCATTATCTTTATGGACAGGATTTCTAGGCGCAGCCAGGGGCCGGAGGGAGTCTGGTTTGGGGACCACAGGATTTCATCTCTGCTTTTTGCAGATGATGTTGTCCTGTTGGCTCCATCAGGCCAGGACCTTCAAGGTTCACTGGGGCGGTTTGCAGCCGAGTGTGAAGCGGCTGGGATGAGGATCAGCACCTCCAAGTCTGAGACCATGGTTCTCAGTCGGAAAAGGGTGGCTTGCCCCATCCAGGTTGGTGGAGAGCTCCTGCCTCAAGTGGAGGAGTTTAAGTATCTCGGGGTCTTGTTCACGAGTGAGGGAAGGAAGGAGCGTGAGATCGACAGACGGATCGGTGCAGCTTCTGCAGTAATGCGGTCGATGTACCGGTCTGTCGTGGTGAAGAAGGAGCTGAGCTGTAAGGCAAAGCTCTCGATTTACCAGTCGATCTACGTTCCTACTCTCACCTATGGTCATGAGCTTTGGGTCATGACCGAAAGAACAAGATCCCGGATACAGGCGGCCGAAATGAGCTTTCTCCGCAGAGTGGCGGGCGCTCCTTAGAGATAGGGTGAGGAGCTCCGTCACTCGGGAGGAGCTCAAAGTAGAGCCGCTGCTCCTTCACATCGAGAGGAGCCAGCTGAGGTGGCTCGGGCATCTGTTTCGGATGCCTCCCGGACGCCTCCCTAGGGAGGTGTTCCGGGCATGTCCCACCGGGAGGAGACCTCGGGGAAGACCTAGGACACGCTGGAGAGACTATGTCTCTCGGCTGACCTGGGAACGCCTCGGTATCCCCCCGGAAGAGCTGGAGGAAGTGTCTGGGGAGAGGGAAGTCTGGGCTTCTCTGCTTAGACTGCTGCCCCCGCGACCCGGCCCCGGATAAGCGGTAGAAGATGGATGGATGGATGGATGTATGTGCGACTCTTAAATGGAAAAAGACAATCATTGTAAAAATGACACACAACCAAATCCCACAGTGCAACATTTAAATAAATAGCTCCCTCAGGGTTTATTGTATTGATCCCAAGAATATAAAGTTCAAGACAAAAATAGCATCATGTAAATGCAGTTTGTTCTGTGCATAATTTACTGTAGACTTGTTAGTTATGCTTCCTGTCATACATTGTTTTATAGTCTACTGAAGTATGACTAAATTTTAACTGGCAGAATTGTACTCTGGTGTATTTTTATGTTAATGCAAGCTAAAGGCAAGGACTTCAAAGTGTAATGAGATTTACTCACATTAAATACTGCTCTGTCAACTGTCTGTTTGAAGAAAAGACTATGGGCCAATTCTTACTGTTTGTTTGGCTGCCCAGTGGATGCATTTTGGATTCATTAGAGAGGATTTGATTGCAGTATAATTCTGGCAAATTCTAATAATGCTTATAATGTATAAATTTTAGACCTCACCTGAACCCGAACTTGTCCATGGCGATGGCAAAGTGGCGCGGCTGGTCGTAGCAGTGGTAGAGATTGCGGTCGTCCATAGGAATCAAGTCTACATCGCTGAAGATAAAGCAGTCGTACTCTGCATCCTTCAAAGCCTCAGTGTAGCCCACATTCAGCAACTTAGCTCGGTTGAACGTATCCTCACCCAACTGTAACAAGAAAACATGAAGACGATGAAGTTGTAGTCACATGTTTAAAGATAAATGTAATAAAATATCTCATGGCTTTACAATGCTTATATTAAATACAGTTGGAGTGTCTCAATGTGTTGAATGAAGTACAGTTGAATGCAGTACAGCTTCTGCAGTGGGATTCCTCAGACTGCATACCTCAGCTTAAGCCTGTGACTACAATTAATGCATTCAGACAGCACTGCAGTAGATAGTTAATATATATGGTCGTCATAAATTCAATAAGGGAACTACGGAAGTAAGCACAGCACCGGTGCCACAGCCTGGCCCTTGGTATAAGAAGGAACTACAGAGGAGCTAGAGGGAGGTCAGTGTGCAAGACTGGCACAACTGTGAAACCTGACACTTTTCTGACGCATGTTGACAGCACATCTTCCTCCAGAATTCATCAAATTTATTTTACTATTCCTGACAGGTGCAGGGAGGAAGTCCGGAAAGTAGATAGAGAGACAGTTTTGAAATGTGGAAATTAGATTTAAGCATGTTATACTGTCAGTATTCTACATTTATTTACTATATTGGATAGTTTACCTTCAGAAATTCCCTAAGCCTTGTTCCTGTCCAGGTATACAGTGTTGTTCAGTTTGGTGTGGCACAGGTTGGAATGGCCACCACTTAACACTGTTTTCAGTTTGGGGTTCAGATAATGGAGTCAGGACGGGATGACATTGAGCTTTAAGATGCTCAAAACCAGACGTATTTCAGATCAACATTCTACTTTAATTGTGTTGTTCATATATGTCACACATTACTTTACCTAATATGTATTTAAACCATTTCTAGCAATGTTTATTTTACCTTAAAGGAGGTTGTGTGGATATAGCGATGTGTATGCTAATTTCTCCAGACTCAAGTTCAACAGTCTTGTTGAATAAGCACAAGTCCTAGCCGTAGAACAATCCATTCCGTCTAATTTGGTGTTCTGCACAAGTCCAGCATTTTATTTTGGTAGCCTGAATGTTTTTACATATAACACACCTGAGCTGTGTCACTGGAGGCAAGGAGGGTTAAGTGTTTTACCCAAGAACACAAAGACAGTATAAACTGGGGAGAGCGGGAATCGAACCACCAACCTTTCTAGTTTAATGGACAACCTCTCTACCACCTGAGCCCCTTTCATGTCATAAGTTCTGGTTGTGTTTACTTTAGACAATGTGTTCACTGATACAATTTCACTCAGAAAGTTGTGAGATGCCAGTCCCGACTGAAAGACAATTCAAGGGGCTTGCTCTGTCATCATTGTTTGCATATGGTTTTTTAACACAAAAAACAACCTAGTTTAATAAAATGTTGGAGTTTGGTAGTTGTGTTATTTTAATTTCCTATAGCATTCCTGTTTCAGGTTGAGCAACAGTCTGTGTCTAAAAGGGTATTTATTGTTTTGGCACTGTTCCCATAAGTCTTAACATTGGAAATGAAAGTGTAATGTACAAACCGAACCATACAATGTCTCTTGGTGGAAACAGGGCACCAAGGCTGTCAGGAATTTCCGACTGCTGACTGTATTATAGACTTGCATGTGTTTTAATTCACATGCTAATAATGAAAAGCAGTTCTCACATAATAAGTTGCATAATTATGTTAATACAACTCTCTCTTCTGTATAAGAAGCTATTTTTCTTATTGCATAAAAATAGGCCTCCTAATCTAATGAATGCCTCCCTATCTACAGTATGTAGCAGAACAATAAAACCCTGTTATAAAGCTGATCCGCATTCTGAGAGGGAAAGCCACCCAATTTGACAGCTCTGGAAATCTTCAAAATGATTAATGCTGAGTTTAGTTTTAGATTTTTCCTTATATACATTTGTTCTTTGGTTGGAGGCAGGTTTCTATACTGGTGCATTATTATTGTGGGACCGGCCATGAATCAACTCTGATGCGTAATCCCCTTGGTAAGCCCACTAATACCTGAGATTTGGAGGAATAATCTCTATGCAGGTAATAGGAAAAAAAAAATCTATTGTCACAAATCCACTTCTTACAACATCAGCTAAAGCAGTCTATGACGTGTTTTGTGAAAGGCATATAGAACAAGAACACTGATAGTTACCGATTATGGCAAAATATGACTATTGAAGAGGCCAAGATGCATTTATTTTTTCAGATGTTTTATTATATCTCTTTGTACCTATAGATGGAGTTGAAAACTACCAAGATGTGCCACTGTGTCTATCAGAGACTACTACTGTTGGTGGGAAATGTCTGTTTTTAAATGGGGTATTATGCATTATTGTTTTTTTACAACTTCCAAAACAACAAATAATCCCTTGACATAAATAGTTTTTGTGTGTGCTAAAAGTTTGTTCTTAACTTGTTGCTGCAAGCTACCCACTTTTTTTGTTCTGTCTTATAATTTGATTGTGAAGCAGAGAACTGGAACACAAACTGCCACTAAACCTTGTTGTAGCTCCAAAAAATTAGCTTATACTTCTTTGGGAAAAAAATGCATGCCCTCTTTCTGTGCTCCTAATCTCATTAAGAATTATCCTGGCCATTGTTTATTATTTTAATAAGACGTCAGCGTGAACCTCTCAGCCTGCCAGCTTTATGGGGCTCTGTGTCATTTTTAATCACTTCCTGCCATAAACCAGAGAGCCTCACTTGCAGGATGTGCACTGAACTGACCCATTACACCGGACAGGCCATTTAAAGTTGTGCATTTAAACTAAGACAATGGGATTAGTCTGCAGCATGTGTTTTTATTTCTTTGCAGAAGTTCTGATGTCTTATGGGATTTATAATGTATGATTTTATTACCAACATAAAATGGCAAGAAGATTGTGAAAATGGTTCATTTTTACAGTCATTGTTGTAAATTTGAAACAATATATAAAGTAGGGCCACTCATTGTTAGCTTACATTTCAAAGTCTTCTAGGGATCTGTTTTAGCGATCACTATCTGATATGAGACAACATTAAAAAAGCTGACTTAAACTACCAGGCTAAAATATTCCTTAAATAAAAATGGCCCAGGCTTCTTACCAGTTGATCTCAGATTCTCTTATTCCAAGAATCTTTGTATAAGAGACAAAACATCTTCACCTTGAAGACCTAGTCCAGATGCCTTTGCTTTAACCTATTCTTCAAGATGACCCTGAGGACTGTGAACCTTCACAGACAGGCTTAAGGATCGGGATTTCCTAGATTACCAGTTTAAACATAGCCGCACAAATGAGCCTCCGATTTTCAAGACAATCTACGCCTAAAAATACCCCCAAAACATTTTGTATGTGTTTTATCTCCCTGCATTGTGCCCAAGATGTGACTAACAGTGGTATTGACTAATAGCTGTCTGACAGTCATCTGAGGCAAATGGGTTTTATATGAGACCACATCCAGAAAATGGTAGAGAGTAAATAGCTTTGGTCAAAATGAAAAGAGGAGGTGGTGCTGCACTGTCCATCTTTATGTTCAAGGTTCAAACCATTCCCTCCCCTACTCCTTTCCTGCTTGATTGTAAAGATTCTTTCCCATTTTCCTTGTTCTTTTCTGTTGATGCAGTGTTTTCTGTGAACTCCTTCACCCGACATGTTACCCTGCTGCTCGACGCACTGTGTTGTCTCTTCTCAGCAGCTCAGGGCTGTTGTTGCCGACTGAATCTAGTCTTGTTTTTCTCACCCAGAATGCACCGGAGAATTAAAAACCTGCTGTGCCTCCGAGTGACTACAGTGGCCCACAGGGGACAGTAAAGCTGTTTGTGTGTGAATATTGGACAAATCAACAAATTACATGTTGATTGGGGGAAATGCAATGTAACACCGGCAGGTTTTGCGGAGCCTTCATTTGTTATTTTACGCATGCATCTTTCAACGTTCAAGGACATTTCTGCTCCATTAATTTTTGATCACGCCGTACGAAATGCAGTGTGCCAATGCATATGGGCAGCCTGGAGTAAATGAGCTCATTGACTGGGCTGCTTGTGTGTGTGTCACCAATGTAGTTGACTTGTGTTAGCCGAGACCAGCCACCCCTTATACCTTTATTAAAGATTTAAAAATATTTCTCAGTAATACCATTCAAAAACCTGCAGAGCCACAGCATGGGGCAGACATTTTACTCTTTTCCAGCAGTTCAGCCGTCACGTTGCTGCTGTAAGTTGCCCACATTTGTCACATAATTAGAGTGGGTATCTGTCAGAATGACACATTTTGTTTTGCCTGCCACACTCCCCTGCAGTGAGGCTCTTTAAATTAAGTGTGGCCACTACTTTTTAGAGAAAACACAAGCTTACATTAGTTTACAATGTATTAGCTGTCAATAATAAATAATTGGAACAACCATGTGCTGACATTTTACTAATTACTTTGCAAAGATTTTATAAATACTTTTAAACTTTGCACAAAGGCATCTGGCTGGAATGGTGACACTTCTACATGCTAATTTCATTATGAGATGATGTATACCAATAATAATTATCCCTTTCAATTTAAAAAGAATAATGGCATTTTTTGGACAACTTTTTGAGCAGTACAGGTAATCAAGCCTACACTATCTTTGACCTTTTAGACAATGGGAAAATTGATGCCTACGACCAAGTGACAGTTTTAATGACTTGAGACCTGGTTAGCACTTTCACACTGGCCTGGGTCTGTGCAGTTTATTCTGGCTCTAGGTTTAGGTTTTGAAATTAGGAACCTCAGTGCACTCACTTGAATCGGCTAAAGTTAAAACCAGTTTAAGCTGAACCTCAAACACACGTCATCAATGGAAGGCGCTGTTTAAGGCACAGTGGATGTAAACAACAGCCAGAATCGTTTATGAAACAGGACAAGGTTTTGTAAAAAAGATGCTTGTATAATGCTACAGTATATATTTAGTGCCAGAGACAATGGGCAAAAGTTAATGCTAGCTACACGGGAACACAAACAATTAATTCAGTAGATAACTAAAACAATAATGGTAAAATATGAAAGGCGGTTCTTAAAGAGGTACCGACTATTGTTTGGACTATTTAGACTATTGTTTGGATACAAACCATGTTTTCAGGTTCCAAAACAAGTTATTTTTGGGTGATTATCGGTTGGTTTGTAAACCCAAAAGCCAAAAACAAAACAACAAAAAAGTTTTTTTAAACTATTACTACTTCTAGTTTTTATGTGTCACAGAGGGGTGGAGCCTATGTCAGCTGCTTTGAGTGGAAGACTGAGCCTGGACGATTGCCATTTAATCGCAGGGCTAGCACTTAAAGACTGACATTGGGCAGTTTAAAATTACTAACCCTATTTTCGTTGCACTGAACCATAACATCTATGATTCTGCTGTCTCCACTGTGTTTTCTTGAATGGACAAAAATAATTTCTACAATCCAGATTTTTGCCTGAAGCCAAATATTAGCTTAATGTCAAACCAAAAATACTTCAGTTATACAATTATAAAAGGTAATGCGCACAGTATCTGGGCTGAAACATCAGTGAAGCTCAAACAAAGACAATCTTTGGCAAAAACACTTTGCATTGTAGGTCTCGTCCATCGTTTCAAAACAGTTAAATTACGTTAACACGCAGAGGACCTTTTCTACATCTGCAAAGAATGACCACTAAAAAGCGAACATATTAGGTGTCCGTTTAAATGAAAAAACACATGAAAATCGGCGATAATCAAACTGTAATAATAAGATAAGATAAAAAGCCACTGCATGTATTCTGAGATAGGTGCCAGCTGGGAAAGCAGAGCCTTTAGAATGGAAACGCAGTGGGGTGAATCACCGGTTGCCAGGAAAAAATAAGGACAGGGTAATTGGATGGAAAACACTCATCATGTGCTATCAAGGTGTCCTGTTGTCCCCCTGCAGCGGTTCGTGACTGACAGATGCAAACTGCCTCCTGTGGTTGTGGTGGGTTCATGTTGTATGTTCAACAGTGTGTGTGATGCCAGGAGTAAAGTGCACTGACCGGAAACGTCCCACAACAAATAGACCGTGGAGACAAAGTGGAGTGATATGAAGTCATTTAAGAACGTCTAACAAGTGGTTTTATCCTTTAGATGACTTATGACTAGATGTGAGGTCATCTGGAGTTGGCTACAGTGAAATCAATAATTGAGCCTCACAACACTGATAGTAAAAACAGAAATGCCATCCAAATGTCAGTTGTCTTTCCAATCTTCTGAAATATTAATGCCAAATATTTTTGTATAGCTCAACTTAGTTAAAACATAGGAGTTTATAGAGTCGTATGTGGTAGGAAAATATAATGAAAAAAACTAAACAAAATGAAGTATAAAAATAGGCTAGTTACAAAGTTAAAATACCTGTAAATTTGAGATGATTCTGTTTAGTGGTGTTGAAATATGACTGCATTAAAAGAGAATAAGGTGTGTCGTCACCCATTGCTGGATGCCTGTGAGTAAATTGGGTAAAATTAGGTAAAGGTTTGGGAAGTGGGAAGCATGATAATCCCAGAATTAGCTCATAATGCTCATAATGCTAACAGCAAGAAAAGATCTGTTCAGAAGGATTTCAGAAGATCTAGTTTATCACAAGTCATCTACTGTAGAAACTGGCTGGCCTTTTCTTTTACAAAAGATGGAGCGTATAAGGGGACAGTGGCTCGTATTTCTTTTTGTTTCTTGTTTAGCATAAATGAGACACAGGGCTGACAGAATATTTTTGGCATAAATTCTCACTAATATTATGAAAAAAGAAAACAAGGGGCAACAAACACTATAAACAAATGATTGATTGAACTACAGTCCCGGGCGATCAGTTGTTCCATAGAATCACAAAATAAGTTTAAGTGCATTTCATCCAGTAAATGATCATATTATTGTTGTCATGATAGTATTGCATTTGTACAACAGTAAGTAACAGATGTTTTCTTTCTCTACAATGTGGTAAGCTCTGGAAACATGTTAAAGTATATCCAACACATTGAAAGACACAAGAACAAATTCAAATCCAATATCCTTCAGTCTCCTTCTGCCTTTCCTTGGTTGCACCACTTCCTGCCTTTGACACCACTTGATTTATTTTCTTTCTTCCCCTCTTGTGCTCTTTGCTCCTCGTGTCTCTGCACTTCTTCCTGGATCTGGTCTGGTCAGTGTCAGTCTCTTTGTCTCCACCTGCCCTCTGAAAAACAATTAACCCCATCGGCCGTATCAGACTATCACTTGATAAATTGACCGCTTTTCCCTGTGAGAGTTTGTAAATTTGCAGTGCCAAAGTTTGGTGTTCTCAGGTTTGATCACGCTCACAACATACCTGGGTAGTTGCCATGGTGACGGTGCCCTCCCAGAGTGACAAGTGTTCCCAGAGTCTGTGTGTGTGTGTGTTTGTGTGTGAGAGAGGATTTATCAGCCTCCTGCAGATAGACGGGGGAGCAGTATCTGGTGCTATCATTTCACTGGCCAGGTGAAAGAGAAGGAGTGAGATTTCACCTTTTCTACTAAATGTGGCTATGCTAGAAAAGGATATTGTGTGTAAAAAAGGTGTATTTTAAACAGGAAATGAAAAGGATTTCTAAAGTATTAACCTAGAACACCCTCGAAAATTATTTTACAATTTAATTATGTGTCTATATTATAGGTTCTTTATTTTGCATACTGGGTCTGAGCTATACAGAAACGTATGTATATAGAAAGCAATTTTCCACTTTTATAAAAGCTTATAAGCACCATTAGTGTTTACAAACTGCCTAACTGGTATGTCAATGTCAAAGCACTGTATTACAATAGTCACAAAAGTCTGTGTAGTAGGGCTTCTGTGACTATTGTAATATGTGACTAGTGAAAGTTTAGAGCCTTGTATATTTAAATTTGAATAAACTGAGTCATTCTGATATTGCAATTTTCAATCAATCAATCAATCAATCAAATTTTATTTATATAGCGCCTTACAACAGCCAAAAGGTGCACAAGGCGCTTTCCAAGAAACATTAAAAGACAACATAAAGAAAACAAATTAAAGAAATGTAATCAGGATCAGGTCCAGTTTCAAAAACTTTGTAAATTTCCAATTTTGCTAAAATTGCACAGCCTCATTCTGTATTACAAAATTTCTCAAAATCTAACTTAGTCCGCAGCATTTCTGACAAGTTTAACAGGACAATATAAATACAATACAAAAGAAAAAAAAAAGTTTTTTATTGACTTGTTTTGGAAATATTGTTAGCCCTGGAGGTAGCTGCCTCACACAGACTATTTGTGTCTTAATAAAAGATGATGACTTCATTCTTTTGCCACATGGGAAATATGAGACTCATCAAAGGTTGATTAGACGCCGCAGTCACCCGTGCACTCACAAACACACACACAGTCCTATATAATTCATACCCTCACAGTCTTAAATCAGAGCCAGTGTTTCCTGCTTTATGATAGCTTGGCACGCTGCACCAGAAGGAAGGGGGGGTTTTGCGTGGTGAGCCTGGCAACATGCCAGAATCACTAATTTTCTGTAATGACTTTCTAGCAGTTCAGACATGGAGGAGCTCCCACATAAAGTGAAAGGCTGGGCCGTGGCAGGTAATTCTATTACTCAACTGCCTCAGTGTACTTCATGGCTGCAGGTCAGGGCAGCACCAACACAACAGCGGCACCCAGACAGCAGAGCAGAGTCATTTGTTGTGAGTAAATACGAACAGTACAGCACTTCAACACTGTACCACTTCTTTGTTTCACTGAAGCATATGGATAAAGGGGAGAAAATTAACGGTAAAATTGGGAGGCCATTACTGCATTGAGTGGCACTGAATTAAAGGCTAAAGGACCACAAAGTACTGCTGTAGATTGTTTTGAATAATAGCCAAATGAGTGGAAATAATATAATCATTTTCCTTCTGCATAATGCACTGCTTAAATTGTAACAGTAATTTTATGGGTTTTATACTTAATTATAATCATTTGAAGAGTTCATTGAAAGGCCTGCATCGTCTCGAGAGGCTAATGCTTAAATAACACTAATAGATCCATGCAAATCAAACACAAAGGAGCATTTCAAGATTATCATAAGCAGGAAAAGTGCTGCGGTTTTATGGGGACATTATGCTCTATCTCTTTAAACCAGGTGGTGCCCGGACTCCAGCTTTGAAGCCAATCTCGGCATGAGGTCAGATTAAATCTTGCCTGTAGGTTGCATTACCTCGACCAAGGCAGAAGACTCGCAAATAAAGCCAGAAGAGTGAAACCACCGCAGGCACTGATTCTATCCATGCAGAGATGCTAAAGACTCACCTCAAAACTTCTTGCTACATGCTCTCAGACCTCTTTAAGAACATTTGTCATAAAGAACAACAACAAAAAAACAATCAAAAAATGAATTGGGCACCTCTACAGAAGATTAAAGAGGCAGAGTGTAGGTGTACAAACCACAAAGGTTGGGTATGACTAAAATGAAATTAATTGGAAATGGCAACGATAATGCCTTACATAGCATTAATGAACAAAAAAGACACATAGTAAATAGGTTACATTATAATAAAGACTTATCAATGAGAATAAACTGGCTTCAACACCATCCCTTAGAATTAATCCATCAGCTTTTTTATACCTTCAAACCCATGGCAGGTAATGTGTATTACAGTATTGAAGAGATCTACGTCCATAACATTGTACGGCAAACTTCAGACACAACCAAGACCTATGACCCTTAAAGAGAAGTTGACCAGATGAGCTCAAAACATTAATGTTGATGAAATCTCAGGTAAGTAGGTAAATGACAAAGGGACAAGGCTATCACTGGCTATTAAATTTAAAAACATTAAAGCTTGAAATCTATCCTGGAGAATATTAGCAGCCAGCGGAGCAAGTAGAGAATGTGTTAAATAGCAAGTATTGACTACACAAGTGTCTTGGCGTCACATCATGTCCCCAACACTCCACAACTTCAGTATTTAGGTTAATGTATAACCTAAATATTAGAGAAATAATAAAACTACATACATTATAATTCAGTGAAGAGCATATTACGGCCCGGGGGCCACATAAAGCCCATTTGGCTGTTTAATTTGACCAGTCAAGAAGTCTGATCATCAGCCACATGTCTTATTTCAATTTTCAATGAATATAATATAAGCTGCCACTTAAGCCCCTAACATGCTAATTACACTAGCAAACTGGGGTAAAGTTGGAAGCACATTGGCACATTCTAGCAACCAGACAATGCAAGAAATACCAGTGAATTTCTACAAAGGGGAGTTTTTAAAAGAATTGATGTGTCTAAAAATCAAAGTCATATAAAAAAAGGAAACAGAACAGATCTAGAGGTAAATGACAACGTTAAACTGAAAAGCTGTAATTTAGGTTTTATTTATACACTGAACAAAAGTAATTGACATTTTAATTAATGGATTAAATCACTTTACAGAGTTCATTATTCATTCACTCCACAGTCACACACTGGTGGTGTAGACGTGGTAGCCATTTTGTGCCTACGGACACATTCATACACCAAAGCCACAGACACTGGAGTCTAGGTGGGTTAAGTGTCTTGCCCAGGGACACAACAACTGTATGAACTAGGGAATAGAACCACCAACCTTCTGGTTATAGGACAACCGGCTTACCACTGCGCAAGTGAAGTGAGTGTAAGCAACATATGTAGATTACAAAGAAAGTTGACATAAACATTATTATGTAAAAATGACAGCATGACAATGAGAATAAAAACAACCTTGCCTTCAACTCAGAATTTCTTAAAGGCATAACTTAGGTTTGCTATTACAGTAAAAGCTCTTTAGTATACAGTAGCTCTACATCTTGTCAGTGGCAACACAGAAAGAATATCATGTTGAGTTGGTTTGAGTTAAGGCACAGTACAGTTAGTAGGAGCCCAGCAACGACAGCACACGTCACAGAGCAAAAGGGACAAACGAAAACGATTAGCACCAAACCCAAAGCTTCAACATGACAGTGAGAAAGACAGAAAACCCGGAAAGGGACAGACACACACGACAAAAGACTGACGGACGACAAAAGAGCGGAAAAAATGACAATGATGATAATGACAGAGTAGCTGCCAAGAGAAATGACAGTTAAAGGTTAGCCGTGCCCAAAAGGGGTTGGCCGTCATGTGTCATTCCGAGAAACCGCCGACTCATACAGAATCCACTCAGACACATCGCTACAGTGCGGTTCGGAGGTGACATCTGACACACTCGTGTTAAAGATAAGCCGAAGGGACGTGAAGGCCACTGAATGGAAGCCACCTGACATTTTGACAAATATGGGAGCAGATGGTTTGCAGTGTCTTGTCGTTGCGACCCGCTCTGCCAAGTCCAGAGCTCGTGAACATAAGGCGCTGTGGTGGTGACAAAAAACTGTGATGCTGTAAAACCCAAAAGAGGGGCAACATCCTCAGGGAGTCGTCCACTATCTTGTTTAGTTCATCTCAGGTTGTTTGTGCAGCCTTGGCATTTTTTTTTTTTACCATTTTTTAACCTCTCCAGCGTCAAGAGCAATAAATACACACTCACTGTAACACCCCCAGCTGGAGAATACAGGCCTCCAAACCAGTTTAAACAGTGTTAGGCATCATGCTCCAGGCGGACTCTGACTCACCAAAACATCCGCAAAGACAGTGGCCTATTTTTAAGGTCCACTGGGTAAAATGTTGTAGTGTACAGCTCAACAAAAGGGAACACACTAAACATTTCCTGTTTTTTCAAGTGAAAACCCCATTCTCTGAAATGTTGGGGCCTTGGTGGCCTTATGACTTGTGATTTTTTCCATTGAGGGATCAATAAAGTCTAATCATCTTATCATCACAACAAAAAGCCAAAAGTAAAGAAAAGATTATAAAAAAAAGGTGTGAAGTTTAGAATTTCAAGCAGAATCTTGCCCACGAGAAGTCACCAAACAAAAGGCCAAAAATCAAAGTACTTCATCATGAATTTTAGATTTAAAACCTCTATGAATTAGGTTAAAGTTTGTTGAGTATTTTTTACTTGTGTGTGGTTATTGTTTCAACAGTGGTATGGCATGCTCCCTTTCTGACAGGAGGGATTGGTGTCTCTCTAACTTTCAGCTGGACAACGTCAGATAACTCATACTTTCCCGTTTCCCATCAGAAACAATATGGACCACCATCTGCTTGGCCCTTATAATGACAGCGCCATCTCTGGCCGTTCTATCAACCACACTGAGTGGGTGAGCTCAGCAAATTAACAAAGACTTAAGTTGCAATGTAAAGAAACTATATTAATCTGTTGGGACTTTGTGCCAATATAAAAGCTAAAAATATTGTTATGATGCATTCTCCTGCTGTTTGTTTTTGTGTGTTTGTGAATGTTCGAGCAGCACTTTGAGGGGATTTTGGGTGCAAATTTTAACCATGATAATTAGTTTCAGCATTGAGGTAAATCCAAAAGATCATGGCAACTTTATGGTTATAATTGTGATGGTCCTCTGTTTTATTCCTAGAGAACCCAAAGATGTGGACTCTAAACCTCTGGAGGCGTGCTGTGGGATATATAGCACCAAGATGTGAGCTGCACTTCATATGTGAGACCTGCATCACCACTTCATTTCTACCATGTCTTTTTTCTTTGCATTTTCCCCCTGAGCTGGAAATCAGACAAGGTAGTCAAAGCCTCAAAGCAAGAAAGTCTTTAATATGTGGTGTTTGCATGTTCTGAATAAATGTGAGGCACTACAAATGTCTCTTTTTGGACTCCTTACTAAAAAAAAGCATCTGTGTGACATTTCTACTATAGTCACTGCAGTAATATGACTTTATTGAGCCTGCTTATGGGTCATTATAGACAATAAAACACATGCAGCTTGAATGTACATTTAAATGTATACAAAAACTGAGGTCAGCGGTTGTCACGGTGAAAGAACAGAATATGGAACTAGAACTAATTGTTCTGGTCATTTCTCAAAACCCAGACCTTGAGATCGCATTGATTTTACATAGCTCCAAGTTTTATTCTATTACACTATTGTTTTTTGCCGGAACTTGATAAAAACTTCACTGCAACTTTAACTGAACTCCACTAACCTGGTAAGACCACATTCCTGCCAAAATACTGCAGTTTTTATAAAAATCAAGTTGGGTCAAGATTTGGTAAAGTTGGTAAAGATGAGAAATTGTGTTAAAAGTGATTATTTGTGTGTAGTTTTACCAAATTTTTAACTATTAACAAATTTGTCAACAGTTTTAACAAGTAGTAAGGAAATATGAGCATTCATATTCAGTACAATGAAGTGACACGTTCAGTAATTGCCAATTTACTGTCAAAGCCTGATGTTTCTTATTTCTATTATAAATCTCTTAAACTAACAATGCACCTTTTTAAATTTTTTTTGTGTGTGTTAAGTCTGTATTTTTAAGACTGGACCTTTTTTAATTGACCTGCATTTATACTTAGTGGGCCATTTTATATGAAAACAGGTTTTTGAGAAATTGCATCATAATAATGCTAAATCAATTTGTGTAGCTTTAACCCGAGCACATATAGGATGCTAGGCTACAAGGGGAACCATTGGTTCGGTAAAGAAGAAGTTTGACCAGTGTCAAAAAAGCACTACATTATGTTTGGGGAATAAGCTGAAGTAGAGTCCAATATTTTATCAAATGCAAACTAAGCACCATGCCTCAGTGTTAAAACTATAGACTGAAATGACTTTGTCCCTCTCTTTCTGATTTTAAGATTATTCACAATGGAGTCATTTTACCAAGCAAAGGTCGGCGACGTCATCACCTCGTCCTCCGATTATTACACAGTGCAGCAGGTCCTGGGGTCCGGTGCTTTCGGGGATGTGACCCTCTGCCGAAAGCACTACTCAAAGCAGACTGTGGCCCTCAAAGTGCTGAAAAGCCCAGACGACATTGCACTTGGATTGAAGGAGGTACAACACAAGGAGATTTGTAAAGATGGACTAGTGTAGTTCTTTAGAAAGACAACTGAAAAAGACCTTTGTGCAACCCACAGATGGAAATCCTCCATAAATTGCGTCAATTTGGTTCAGAGCACTTCAATATCGTGCGCTGGTTCAATTCATTCTACTTCGGGAGACACTTTTGCCATGAATTTGAAACCCTGGATATTAGTCTTTATGACTTTCTGAAGAAGTTTCCTAATCAGCGTCTCCCGCTTGAAGAGATCAGGCCAATGCTCCATCAGGTTTGGTTATTTTACTTACATTAGCCATTCATACAGATTGATTCTGGATTGCACATTACATTTGCAGTCTTTAGTTACTCCATGTTGTTCAACGCTAAACTGACTTATTTGCAGATGGCAGCAGCCCTGATGTTCCTAAAGAGCTTAGGCGTCCTTCACCGTGATCTGAAGCCAGAAAATATAATGATGGTAGATCATGTAGCACAGCCTCTCAGACTAAAACTGATTGATTTTGGGTTAGCCAGTTCAGTGTCTGATGTGAGGCAGGGCTCAGTGGTTCAACCGTTGTGGTACAGGTACGCAGGCTGTTTATGTGTCAGAGAGTCACAGGGAATTAGGGAAAGTGGTCTTTGAGTTGTACTGATGTAACGTCTGTATTTGTGCAGAGCTCCTGAAGTGTTTGTTGGGGCTCCCTACAACGAAGCCATTGACATGTGGTCTATCGGGTGCACCGTCGCTGAAATGTTTCTGGGCACAGAGCTGTTTCGGGCCATGGACCAGTTTGACATGGTGAGTATAGTTTGAATATTTGACTCAGCTACTTTCTATAGAGTCAATTATCCACATCATTTTAAAGTACTTAGTAGTCTAAATGACTTCCTTCTTCCGATATAATGAAGTGCCATGTGTTGTATCTACAGATGAGGCATATCATCCAGATGGTGGGACAGCCTCCAAAAGATTTACTGGACACTGGACTTTGGACTTTGGACTACTTCTGTGTTCCTGATGGATTAACCGACTGGGAATTTATGGTTAGTTTGATTCAAGGATCTCTAAAACAATGTCTGCACTGAATACATGCCATGTTGAGTGCTAACACCTTTGTCTTTTATGTCTAGTTCAATGTTTTGGAGCCACAAACACAATGCACAGTGAAAAGGCTGAATGATATGTACAAGGTAAGAGAGCCTACTTGTCTAAGTCAATATCTTTAATATTAGGAATATAACAGTATATCAAAATCTCAGTACATTATTTTAAAATTTACTCATAGTAGGATGTTGATTGCGATATTGTAGGCTATATCAAAACACGTTATATGTGCGTAACCTTCTAGACCCATACTAACTACTTATATTTGTCATTTAGTACGTTCCATTCAGGCATTTTGACGATGAAGTAGAGGCCTTCGATCGTTTATTCTTCATCGACCTGGTCAAAAAGATGCTGGATGTAAACCCCGCCTCCAGAATCACCCCAGAAGGGATTATTGAGCATCCATTCATCACTCTGCAAAACTTTAAAGGATATTTTGATCACACCTAGTACGTAACAACGAGAATGTTTTTACTCATAGTGTCTAATAATGCAATATTTAACTTAATATTTTTCTTTTAGTTTTGAGTATAGTCAGAACATCATGATGCGAGTGTTGGCTGTCCGCAATGAGGAAGAGCAGCCTACAACCTCCACCCATTTATTCCAAACCAACCAGGCAGTAATACTGTCTGAAGGACTCTCATCTCCCCCAAAACGCAGGAGAGGAGATGACAACCACCAGAGCCAAGACAGGCACGTATTCAGACGACTATGTATTTGAACGAGAGAACAGTTTTAAAATGAGTGGCTTGTCCAAGTCCGAAAGTGAAATGTTCATTTAAGGTCTAAACGGGAAAAGTCACTTGAAATGCTTGACATTAAAAGAAAGCAAATTTGTAGACACATTAAATCTAAAGCCCTGTTTTCAAATGTATTAACTGTACTATTCTCTGGATTTTAGCTGTACAGAAGCAAAAAAGAGACAACGGGAGGAAAATAACAACTCTCCATCAAAGAAAAGGAAGGACGACCCGGGACACAAGGGTAAAGGTAAAGAAACTCCTTTATGACTGAGTTTGAAAACTCCTCACCTCTTTCTTTTCTCTTTCTGCTTTTTAAACATTCTAACAATGATCAATATTTTATTTTTTAAGAAACTCCAGACGTCAAGATTGTGGACCAACGTGTAAACCAGAAAAGACAGCGTGACAATTGCGACAACTCTCCATCAAAAAGAAGGAAGGACGACCCGGGACACAACGCTGTAGGTAAAGAAACTCCAGACGTCAAGATTGTGGACCAACGTGTAAACCAGAAAAGACAGCGTGACAATTGCGACAACTCTCCATCAAAAAGAAGGAAGGACGACCCGGGACACAACGCTGAAGGTAAAGAAACTCCAGACGTCAAGATTGTGGACCAACGTGTAAACCAGAAAAGACAGCGTGACAATTGCGACAACTCTCCATCAAAGAGAAGGAAGGACGACCCGGGACACAACGAAACTCCAGACGTCAAGATTGTGGACCAACGTGTAAACCGGAAGAGAGAGCGTCAGGAGTAACTAGCTGATAGGACATCTGCTCCAAAACAAGTCAAAACAATGACTTACCTGTGAACTTCATTTCAATAAAGATTCACCAGATTATAAAAAAATAAAAATGATTTTCATAAATTTTTACAATCAACTTAAATATTGTTTTAACTGTCAAGATGTTTAAGTGGGAAAAATGTACCTGGGTCATGTCCCTATCTTTTGCCTGAACAGCAGCACTTTGACACAGACATATTTGATGGACCAATAACAATGTTTAAATCAAGGTTAGATAATACACAAACCCTCTTCTGTTAATAAGAACCTTTAGAAAAAAAGGTTTGGGATGATAATGGCGTTCACCTTCAGCAGCTTTCATTAGTTTAGAGACAGTTTAAAGTCAGCAGAGACAGCAGACACAATAATCAGCTGTGTTAAGAATAAAAGTGGTCGTAGGCTTGGACAAACTGACCAGTTTTGGTGAAAGGACTTGGTTAGTCTGAGGTTTTCAAAGTGAGTGTTTACATGCACAAAGAACAATCAAAACCAGGATGCAAGTAAAGCCACTGACTGACACGTTGACACTTGTCAGTTTTCTTGCTCTGAAGCTGATATTAAAACATCTGAAGACATTTGAAGCTCTCTGGGTCATTCTAGATCCAGTCCCATTAAAATTTACTACTACTTGTCCCAACACTTTAAATAACACATTCTCCATTGAGAACCACTGTTGTGAAAATACAGCACATTGACAACCAAACAGATGATGTACTGAGTTCATAAAAATATATTATCTCATAAAGACCAGGAGAAGGACACATTACTCCATAACTGTGCTTTACACTCTGTCTTCTTTATATCTCTAAGTTGTGCACTGTTCTAGGTCAAAAGCTACAGCTATGTTCACATTAATATGTTTGATTATTATTATTATTCAATAATTTTCACGATCAGAACTAATCAAATATTTACTGATGCTAGAGAAGATTCTTTTGAAAACACTGATACCCAGTCAATAAATCCATCATTAGAGGAAAACATATTTAGTGTACTTGATGTTTCAAATGCCACATTTTGAAATTTAATAACAAAATAAAAAACAATTAGTTGTCAGCTTCATTAAATAAGACATCCATATTTGTACATTTCCTTAAAATCTTTTTACAGCATCTTTCATTCTTAAAAAAAAAACATAGCTCCCGACATCTTTGACCACAAACTATAAGGTTGATTTTTACTGAAAACTAGCACAGATTACAACATTTCTCGACATTAAATAGTGAGCACGGGCTGCTTTTTCCTTCACGTGAGTTTAAGAACGAAGATGGAGGTCTGATCAAATCCAATAGCTGTCTGAGGAGGATTTATTAATTAGTATGTTGGTGGAGAGGAGCGCTGAGAGCCTGGGACTTGTCAAGGTTTTTGGTAATACCACTGCAGTCTAATGTGGTATGAATAATAATCAGATCAAATTAGAATAATTTGAGTCGTAACAGCAATTAGCCGCCTGCTTTATTTTGTTCTTTCCCTAGTTTTCCATCTGTGATTAGAAATCCATTTAGCTCATGTTCTCTGGATGGAGATACGCTCATCGCAGCCAGAGCAAAACATAAATCAGACCAATGCGCAGTGATGTAGAGTGATGAGAGAGGCGTTATGATCTATTAGGATGTTAAAGACGCTGCATATTATTCATTGCAGCGTGGAGCAGAGGTCAACAACATGGCCGCTGTGGGAATGAGAAGTCGAAAAGCACCGCACTTCAGATCATTTTCTCTGCTGTCTCAAGTGATTTATGTGCCACGTGCCAATTATGTGCCAGCACAAAACTACGGGAGGCCAAAAGGGTCATAAACCTATTGAGTGTGAATCAGTGGGACATTGCTCAGTGGAGTATTACGTATGATATGAAGCATACACAGCGGAGGATAACGTTTTTCAATGAAGAGTGCTGCAGCAAATCCCCGCTGTTTTACAACAGTGTCATCAAATGTCACATCGTCACATTCTCAAACAAACTTTATCAAAGTTACTAATAAAAAACGTAATCTGTCTAGAGATAAGCATCTGGCCATTCTTTAATTCTTTAAACCAGACTTATAGCGGTCAATGGGATGCAAATATCATTAAAATCTAAAGTATGTTCTTTTAAAGCACCAGGATCCAATGCAATCCTTCTCTAAAGGGCCAATGTTTAGTAAATGGACAAAAACGGCACAATTTTGTTGGGTTTTTACATTTTGCATAAACTTCTGCTGTTAACCAAAGCAGTGATAGAGCCTTTCACTGGATGAACATGTCCCTAAAACATTTACACAGTTTGATTTGAAGCTCTCTTCCAGCAATTATTCTATAACACAGCTTGAGTGTCTGAAGCATGGATAAACACAATAATGCACTTAAAGTAGTTCTTCATGTTACGGATAATGAAATTCTTGATGCTTATAACAATAACCCATCTAGGAAACTTATTAATAACATTAAATAATGGCCTATAACATAAACTATTGAACTAACAAACATCCATATGACCAGTGTACTCCATAGAGCTTTCATTTTGAGCTTGTTTTTGTCTTGTATTGATGGAACAGCATTAGAGTAAGACAGGACAGCTTCTTCTAATAGAAAAGATCACAGTAAATGTATTTTCCATGAGTTATAAAGAAGAGGATCTGGGACAGGATCTGTTACCGACTGAACATGGTAGAACAGTTAAGTCCGTTTTAATATTGATGAATTATTGTTGGCCCATGTTAGTAACTCTGTTGACAAAAGACATTCTAATGAACCACAATAAATACCCATCTGCTCCTTTAATAAAACACAGAGAAATATTGCAAGCAACACTAAGCCCTTTGATTATGCAACTTAATTTTAATTTCCCAAAAGTATTTTTATACACGACACAACACTTGCCATTCAGTAAATGCAACACTAATACAAATAATAGCACTCAATATGTCTCCTTTAGGACTATTACAGCTCTTCCATGCCACAATACAAGGCTGCACAGTGCTATTTTTGATGCTTTTGCTCAGCCTAATCTATATTTGTAGTATTTTTATGGATTCATTTGGACCTAATGTACCATAATTGCCTCTCTCTTTGAAGTATATCATACATATGCACAATTTGACTCCTCTTGTCAAACCCCACAAAAGCTGACACTCGCTAAGCAGTCAGAGGAACACGCTGCTCGCTGATACTTCAGCGTGTTCACCTCATATAATCCAATCATGTTAGTCTTCAATAAAATAAAAAAAAGCTAGTGCTGATTTAATGATGTTGATGAAGCAACTTTGACAAGTAGAAAGGAGAGAAAGGATGACTAAATCCCCTGGCAGTGAAATGCAAATAAGCAACTGATGTTAACACACTGATCACAGAACAGGGGCCACAGGTTCGGAGTCTGAGCACAGAAACACCTAAAAATCAAAGAAGTGGTGATGTTTGAAAGACAGCGGTGAGAGAGAAACATGCTGCTAATGCACTTTCACAAAATAAAACAGGACTAAACTGCATACCTCAGTGCTGACAAACAAGAGTTCCCCGTGCACTTAACAGTCAGAATAGAAAAATGCAAGTGCACAAGATGTTTCAGTCTGAGTTCAGTGTTTGTTTTTGCATTCAGTGCAATAAAAACATAAATAATGTATCTTAAAAACTAGTAAAAGACTGAATAGTTTCAGGTTCATTGTGTAAAAAGATGTAGTATACAGTTAAATAACCAAGTGTGTTTTCAGTCTGTATCACATCAAAATGGCACTCTCTGCATTCAGTCTTGAAAAACAGACACATAAAGCTCCAAAAGCTCCATATAATCGAGTTGAAGAAGCAATTTAAGTATGTCTCGGCAGGGTGCCATTGCAATTCACATGCTCTAAAAAAGAAGAGTACAAGGTGTAGAATTACATTCTGCACCATTGCCACCAGATGCCTAAAAGGCCCCAAATACTACACATTCAACACATTTTATCACAACTCAAGCCTCTTTAACCAGTGTATGCAAAAAAAAGTCAAATATTAAGACAGATATCAATCAAAACACGTCAAATAACTACACAAATAAATATTCCACTACACCTTCAGAACTCTGAATTTACATTGAAGTATAAATGTACTTTAGCAATACCTGTCCATTCTAGTTTTTCAGTAATAATAATCTAATATGCCTTTTTACATGTTTTACATCACAAGAATCAATAACGGTTTACAGAATATTTCAGAATATTTAAGTACAAAATATACATATCCTTTGTCATCCCTAACTTTCCCAACCTCGTTTCTCATCAAAGCCTCAAATACATTTCTGTTTATTTCCTTTGTTTAAATACAAACCACGTCTTCTTCTGCATCTTTACACACAGACATAATTACACAGACACATAATGCTCATCAGCTCTATACAGTGAAGCTGTAACGCTTGATTACAAAGTCCGTAAAGAGAAACAATTGACTATTTATGCCAAAAAAACGTAGCAGTATAATGTTCCCTCAGGAGCTACACAGTGATAATACAGATGCCGTTTGGTGGTTGGACCTTAAAGACTATCATGAAAAACTAAGAAAACACAGATTCTAGTTTCTTCACTTGCAGTACAGCCTTTGAGAATCACCCCAAGAAAACAAATGTGTGTCTGCCATTTTATAGTGGTGTTTGAATGGCCGGTGGACTCAGTGATCAATGACTAGTAAAACTAGCAAAAACAAAACAAAACAACAAAAAATGTATTGATTAATGTAGTTAATAGTGAGAGACCGTCCAATAGACTGTCCAAAACACATAATGGTAAGTGTTAACGAGTGACTTTTAATTTTCCAAAGTAGATTTTTTTAAATTTTATAGAATGCACCATAACAAAAAGGTCACTAAACAGAAAATGAGCCAAGTGACTACAGCTGGATATGTTATTTTTTAATTATTGAAATTGGGAAGACATTCTCAGCATGTATTATTAATAAAATTATTCACAGGTTGGTAAAGGAGGTTCAAGAACCCACAGCTTACAAAAAGCCCTATAGTCAAGGTTAAATTGCCATCTTCAGATATCTGCTCTGTGCTCTTCCTTCTGACAGATCCAAACTGTCAATCATCGGGGCGGCTCCTCCTTTTAGCGCTCCTACACAAAATAAACAACAGCCTTTTGAAATGCTCTAAAAAATGAGTGGGTTTTACTCTGAAAAAAATCTTATATTATATTATAGCAAATCCACCACTGAGTCTAGTGGATGTACGTGTTTGTGCATCATCTACAGCAAGAGAAACACCAGATACTGAAGCTGTTCAATATATGCTCCACTAATGATAACAGAACTCTATAGGTATCACAGAACTGCTTGTGATTCCGGCCAACCCAAAGACCCACCACAACCTCTCCATTCAACTAGGCTCATCAACCATTACACCGTCCAGAACTGCCAGAAATCTGGGAGTGGTAATTGATGATCAACTAAACTTCACAAGTTATGTTGCCAGCACCACCAGGCCCTGTAGATCTCCTGTAGGTAGGTCTCCTACGCAAATCCTAGCCCAGGCTATTGTCTAGTCCAAACTGGATTATTGCAATGCTCTTCTGGCTGGACTCCCTGCCTGCACAACTAAACCTCTGCAGTTGATCCAGAATGCAGCAGCAAGACTGGTCTTTAAAGAACCAAAGAGAGCGCATGTAACTCCTCTCTTCATTAGGTTACACTGGCTCCTGGTTGATGCATGCATTAAGTTCAAAGCTATGCTCTTGGCCTACAAGACCACCACTGGCTCCGCCCCCTCATATCTTCACTCACTAACACAGACCTATGTTCCTACCAGATCCCTGCGCTCTGCAAATGAACGTCTGGTTGTACCATCCCAAAAAGGAAAAAATCACTCTCACGTACTTTCTCTGGATCTGTTCCACATTGGTGGAATGATCTACCTGCTGCTACAAGATCAGCAGATTCTGTAGACATCTTTAAAAAACGCTTGAAAACACATCTCTTTCGTCAACACCTGACTGACAAACACTGAATTCTCCTTCTTTTCTATCAATTCCTTCTCTTTAAAATAAATAAATAAAATTTCTTATCCTTAGCTTTGTATATTGCTAGGTTTTAACTGACTAGTTTTTGTGCACTTATGCTTTTTGTTACCTTGTGTTGTTGAAATTGCTTCCATTGTTTTCCTCACTTGTAAGTCGCTTTGGATAAAAGCGTCTGCTAAATGACTAAATGTAAATGTAAATGTAGACATAGCCTTTTGAGGAGTAAGGGATTTGGGAATGGTTGTATACTACCAGAGAATAATATGTTGCAGGTACCATTGCAGACTGAATGTGGAAGAGCGTTGACATGAGTGGAGTAGGATGCTATGGGCTTCACCGTCACTCATGGGAAAATAATCAAGCCACTGGAGTGTTTAATCTTAGATATGTTCATTGAACCGTACACAAGACTCCACACTGCACACGAGCGGGACATATTTCAGTCACTGACAGGGCGAACACCGGTCCTTCCAACTGTGATGTTGCTGCTCCAATGAGAAAACCTTTATTCTCATGTAATCCCAGAGCAGGATAGTCTCCAGCCAACCGGACTCAAGACTGCAACTCTATAACTCTATCTGTAATGTGGTGCACTTCAGCTCCTCATCGTATTTGTGTATCTCACTGTTTAAGGAGAATATTTATGATTAAATGTCTTAATAATAATGATAAATAAAAAACATACAATAAAACACCTCAGCTGGAAACCTACACAGAAGTAATCAACTGAGAAATAATGTAGCACTGAACGAGTCACATCCCCAATGACACGGCTGCAAGACTTTTGATTTTAATAACAGCTATTTTGGACTTTCAAAATCCCCTTTAATAACAGGACGCAAATGCACGTGGTGTAGTTAGACAGAAACGATATAATAACAAAGATATTTTCAGTGATGGTTTTCATTTTGACAAATAAGCAATCAAGCCATGATAACCTCTAAAATCAAAATATAAGTGACAACATTACTCACAATTGGGAAAATATTTACCTTGAGCATAAGACTTGAGCATTATATTGATGCAAAAGTGAAAAAAAATAACCAGCTGACCTTTCTTCTGCAATAACTAATTAAATGAGATCTTTGAGATCTAACATAAAACATTACATACAGACAGGAAAAGTATTTGGCACTACTTCAGAATCCAGACTGAGGTTACTTTTATAACGACACGATTTATTGTTCATAAAGTACACAAGGACGCCTGATGATGTTGTGAAAATATTTGTTTGGTTCTTCACTGATCTCATTAGCCACAGTGTTCCTGATGTGCTACAACACAAACAACACATCTGAATTGGTGAGTGGCAGAAACCTTGCCTTAAATTTGGTCGGCAAATTAAGTGAATCGACACAGAACATTTAAGCAGTTTAATGTGTGAATAGCAAGGTTAATTTGTGTCATTCACATTTGCTTTGAATGTATAAATTACATAAAGAATCCCGTCTGTCTTCTCCCTTCTGGTGAAAGTTAGTTGTTGCCTTAAAACTTTGAATAATTGAAAGACTTTGATCACCTGCAAAAAGTAGAGCCAAGGGTAAGAAAGAGGCTGCCACCTTTAATCCCTGTGTTCCCATTAATCTAACACCCTCTGAAGAAACAACACTAGGAGCGATAAATCCGATGTAATGAACAGTTTTCTAAACTCACCTCCACTGAGTTTTTAGACACAAACCTTTTCCCTTAGCTCTCTTTTCCTGTTACTATTAAGAGCCGGTCCTGAGTGCCGCTGGTGCTTTGTGGCTTTTTACAGAGCAGCTTTAAGCCTCATTTTTCCACCATTCTCATTATACCCTCTCTATATGATAAGCCAAATAAGTCGCTGTGAGATACTGAACGCCATTTGACTAAAGGTTATAAAAGAAATGTCACTATTCCCCATCGGTGGGAGACTGCTGTATAAATGTGAGCGGCAGCTGTCCTACATATCATAAGAAAAAAACAACACAGCTTTGATCCAGATAGAGATTTAGAGTTTCATACACCAAATGTGGGCAAATAAATAATTCACAAATGTGTGTTTAGGGTCAGCAGCCCTTGTGTTTTGCACCAGTTGTACACCTGGTGAGTTGTTGATGAAGAAGCTCTGAGATGGGAAATGTCCCAGTAGGGCTGCCGTCATGGAGTGTTGTGAGAATGGAGTCCACTGCCATCTGTCCCTGTCTCTGTCTGTGACAAATGTGCAAAATTAAAGCACAGGAAGCACAAACAATAACAGGTTGATGGCTTTAGAGTATGTGAGCATTATGAAGCTGGCATAACAGAACTCCTCTGATGCCACTGTTGTTGTCTTAACGGTCCTGTACTTTACATCCCACTTTGGTCCACCTTCTTCTTTATGTTGATTTTGCCAGTTTAGACACTTATGAGCACATTACTGCCCCCAGCAGGTTGTTTAAGGAATCCAAATGCTCAATGTCATGTGTGAATATGTGAGGAGAAATGGTAATGTTCTGGTAACGAGGTGAAAGTGTGCATGGTAAAACCACTGGTGATGTGTTCCAGGTAATTTACTGAAAACCATGTGTGAACGGGGTTTAAGATCTGGTGTGTAGATATCATAATATACTGTCAGATTGAACCTAGACAGACAGGTTTTTCAGAAACATTCCCTAGTTTAGACTGGTTGTATCATGAAAAGAGGAACGTTACCTCGAAATAAGTACTATATGAGCAGAATAAAAACCAGCAGTCAGATAATCTTTCTTTTGGAGAAATGACCCACATTGCTCAAACATAGTCACCATCTGCTGCAGACTCAGGCTATACTCCCAGAGAACTATTTTGTTTATGTCAAGAAATGACAAATGACTAATTTAATGCATTAATGAGTGGGCATTGCTTCTTGCAGCTCTGGAGTGGGGTTATAAGATCCAAGCTACAGTTTCATACTGAAAATTCTAATTAAGTTTTAATATAATATTTACTGAAAAAAAAGTAATCAAAGGAGAGAAGTAAAAAAAAACATTAAAACCCAACGCTTTTGGTTTCAAATATTTGCTTCATATTTGCTTTAGTGACTTTGTTTAGGATTTACCAAAAGAGGATTTAGTTAACTAGTTAACCTCGATATTTCCCCAAGGTTTTAGATTAAACAGAGGTTTGTAAGCCAAATACACAACACATGCTCATATTTCTTTCACCGGCCTCATTAAAAACCTTGATAAATCATGTTAGTGCCCAGCTCCCCTTTTGTTTTGCTGTTTTGCTTTGTCATCAGTCTCTTGCAGTGGGAAACAGGCCGTCACCGCCAGAGAGTCTTGAATCTATCCAGTGAAATGTTATGACACGGGCCGTTTTTTAATTAAACCCCAGCACAAGTTGACCTCTATTCAACAACAGTTTAAAAGTCAAATATAGAAAAGGTAAGATTGGATACATTGGAGGCGAATGTTAATGTCTATTTAGCCAAGGATTTTTTTTTAAATGCAAAAGAGGATCATTTGGCCCAGTGACATTCAGACATCCATCACTCGACGCACTCAAAGCCAGGCAAGTTCAGATAACATGAGTTTTGGATTTATCAGATGGGTTCATGGTACCCAGCTGTCTGACATGACCTTTATATAACACACGTCGCTATATTTTTTGATGCTGCATATGTCTCATTTACCCCAAACAAGTCATATCAATAATGTTAACAATTAATCTTTTTTTCCCAGTAAAAGGACTTTCAAAAGTGTCTCTAAATGCATCTTTATTGAGCGTTTGCCTTGAGGGCTGTTCATTCCCTTTATATAAAAACACAATCCCTCCCGTCTAGACGACCAAATGCTGAGATTGACTAAAAGATCAAGTTAACCTTCAAACTGCTGAGACATCTCATCCATTTTATACATTCATAATGTTTTCCTTTCGCAAAATGCTTAGATAAACATACTTTGTACTTCACTTGGCAAAACAAACACTGAGCTCTAGGAAAGGAGAAAAATGACATTTAAAATGATTGCATACTGAGATGCTGCGGTGGCTCACCTGGTGGAGCGCATACCACATACTTGGGTGACCTGGGTTTGATTCCAGCTTGGGTCTTTTGCCCAATTACCGTGTTTCCTGTCTGTCTACTAACTTTCAAATAAAGGCAGCATATCACTGTTACACAATAATGTTCTCTAGGGCAAAGGTAATAAATTTAATTAATTTGACTTATTCAAGTTTTTGAATGCTGAAATATTCTTATGAATGTTGAAGCAACCAGAACAGCTTAATAAATAATAACCAAATAACCATGTAACTTCTGAAATGAAGTGGCAGGAAATTAACAAACGCAAATTATTTGGTGAATATGGTGAAGAAAACTCACTCACACCTTCACTTTCTTCGCAATTCCTCTGTAGGAAAGACCTACATTGTTATGATGGTCTGTGTCTCTTCCATTGCTTAAATTTCAATTATTAAAAATATGTAAGTAAATAAAAAAGTATATATATATATATAAAAGTAAATAAGACTTTTGACCGATAATGTACTTATGTACTGATTTATGTATGTTATGTATGCATGTTCATTACACTAGACGCTGTCTTTTTATGAAAGTAAGAAAGACTGGTGGCAAATCACGATAAAAAATGCAGGACAAAAACTAATAAGACTTTCTACTTTTCACCAAGATAATGCATAGTGCTAGTTTGCAAATGCTGCTGCTGTAATTGTTTAGTCTTGGCATGGGACGAAAAAATACAGGAAATAAAACATTAATAAAATTTAGTTTTGAAGCATGTAGCCAAAATGTATTTAGTTTCTTCAAAGATGTAAATACTATAACAATGTTATCTGAGAATAGTGTTTTTCTAACCTCCCTTCACTGCCTACGTAAGAGCAGTCAGTAAACAGTGCACGAGACCTCCCGGTGGTAATCAACGCGCACAACTCTGACCTAAGCTTGTGCTGACCAAAGTGTTACAGCAAACATATTCACGCACAAAAGACAAATGCATTATGGGTGCTTGACAAGTCTTTATAAATTCTGCTAACAATGCATCCCTGAGGGCTGTAAGGGACTGTAGCATATTAGTTGGTGGATAAAAACACCTATGTAAGCAATTCACATAAAGTATGTAATGAATTCATAGAGTGACGTCCCCCTGCAATAGGTTCATTTCATGTGCTACTGCTACTATGCACTGTGTTCTCGTATAGTCTTGTACTTGAAGATGTTAACTCAAGACCACACATGATTTTTGTCTACTTTTAGTTTAGATTGAAGGAAACCTCTTTCTTCATCTTTACTGCTCATTTCCAGTTGTTTTTAAATAAAAGCAGTAGCAACCCGGTTCATTAACAGTAAGCTTGGACATCTACCATCAGAGCACTCTTTCATAATGTCAGTATTACTCTCCTTAAGTCTTTGTCTCACTCCTTAACAGATGTGCTGTTGTTTTTATAACTTGGAAAACTATTACTAATCTAGAATTTGTTGCACTTTATGTAAAAGTGCATCCCCAGCATTGTCATCTTTTTCATTACATTGCATCCCAACACAATAACTCACTGGTGCTATCTTTGAATATTCTGTCATTGAAACGAGAGGTAACAAAAACCTGTCGAGCAAAGCTGTAAAATGACTTGAGAAATGACAAGATAAAGTACAAAAGTCAGGAGAAATAGCAATACAAAGGCGCCTAATAGGTCACCAGGGTTGAACGTCTGCTTCCTTAGCAACAGACAAACACAGCTACACTGTAAGACACATCCCATCTTTCTCCAAACACAGGCTTTGTTCTTTCCACAGGTTCAAGGTATGCTTTCTTTTTTCTTGTAAGAAAGAACAGTGTGGCTTTATGCAGCAGAGGAATAAACTGATGTCAGGGTTCAAGGTGCATGACCCGTTTTAATCCCCATTTGTCGTGTCATACTTAGACTTTTTTCACCAACGCCTTTGAGTCAAATGTCACTGAGCTGTGACCTTCAAACCAGTATGCAAGGATGAAACTTTTAATGAATACACAACACAGGTAACACACATACAACCAAATTTCTACTGCGAGTGCTTTGATCAAGAAGTCTTATAAGCAAAAAAAAAATAAAACTATCCAAACCATAGCAATATCCAATACACTTTTACAGACGAGGTTCATTTATGTGTATTTATGGTAACGGTAGCATACATCAGCAATAAAGAGCATCCACAAACACAGCCTCTACACAGGCATAGCTAGCTACTCACTCACTCTGTATCTTCAGGCGAATGTTGTTTCCATTGTATGTTGTGTCCTCAGTGAATAGGTTTAAGTTTGTACAAGTCTTGGTTTTGAAGCTTTAGAACTTCGTCGATAATGGATAAAAGAGAAGAGCAGAATGATACATGTGAACTGATCTGGCTCTAAAACCATATTTTGCCACTGGTCTGAGTCAAAGAATTGTTTGGCAGATGAAAACACATATTTGTTGAGGATTTAACAACTGGCAGAGTGACCTCGTTTGAAAAAGCAGTAAAAAATTAAGCACGTTGTTTGACACTGCATGTTTTTAAAAGGTAACTATTGTGGGCTCCCATTATAAAACAGCTTTTGTGTTAATCTACATCATTATAAAATTCACCCAGAATGAACTATTTAATTGCACATTGCTGTTCCATTCAAAACCATGTAATGACTGAATTATGTAAAAAATAAAGTGATAATGTTCCTTATAAAACTCCTGCTTTGTGTAATTCTCACAGCATTTTTTCTTGATGAGCTTTGCCTGTTTGCCGTTTCTGGTATTTGTACATATTTTCTTGAAAAGTCAGATTGGCTGCCATCAGACACCTGGCATGCCAGACAGCAGAACATTTGGCAACCAACACATCCAATAGAAAAATATATATATATATATTTTGTTTTTTGTATGGTTTGGTACACTGACTCAGAAAAAGGAAGCCATTATTTCATCTTGACAGAATGTTCTTTCTTTTCAACACAGCAGACATTTTCTTTTTGTTTTATTTTTCAATAGTGTTGACTGTGTGACTTCTCCCTCCGAGACCCTGAGGAGAACAATATCGGATTTGTTTAGCAGAATCAATAAGTATTATTTTCCAAAGATGTGCAGCCTGCTATTGACAGATGTTTTTTCTCCTCACAGATTTGTTATGGTGCTTCATCCTGGCTCATGTCCGTCTACTGGCAGTACTTAGCGGCGGACGCCAAGCCCAAGATAAACAAGTTGAAGGTCAGAGCGCTCCGAGTTACGCTTCTATAAGGCTCTGTATAACACACTGCATCAGCCATCATGTATTATATCCACCACTTCACCTCCATCATAAAACAGGCTGATACCCTTCACACTACACTGACAGTTTCCAACACATTCCCCAGATGAAGGACGGACAGATATTTAGATGTGAAAGCTTGAGCAAATTAGGTTTTCCTATTAAAATGAAAGTCACTTATGAGGGATTAATTAGGTCACAGTCAATTGGTTTATCCTGCCATTTGACATTTTCAATGCACTTTCAAAATGTGTGTTATGTTGAGTATGTGTCCTCTGTACTTTCTTTTGGCTATAGCAAACTTTTTAAAGTTTCAGGTTTAACGATGGTAAAACCCACACAAAACAGGTTTTCAGATGCATTTTCATCCACTGCAGAGGCTTTTCTGTCTACCCATGAGCAATATTGATGCACTCATTTGAGATTTTGTATTTTGGTTATTTTTTCCTTAACTTTTCAGCACTATTTACCTGCAAGAGAGTAATTGCAAATATGAAAGGCACACATTTTTGGACAAACTTAATGTGCAGAGCTATGAAGGTATTATGTATATAAATTTTAATAACATTATTTGAATAAGAAGATTTTTAATTGCATTTAGAAAAAAATGGCGCTGTAGACTATAACCTCCTCTTGTCACACTGGTGCCACTGCCTTTGTTGGAGCATACAAAGCATAATTACCACAGCCATTTACAACATAAAGCAGGCGAACAAAAAGACTGACTCCTTTGCAGTGACGACAATTAATGTGCTCATTTTAATACTGTGGTTATGGAACATATTTGCCACAAAAGGTAGAAAGTATAATGTACAAAGTGCAGAGACTAGAGACTGCTTTTGTGTTCAGTTTGCACTCTGCTTACAAGCCTTGCACTGCAGGTGGATTCTCACGAGATTTGTAAGTATACAAACTCACAAAAATCCATCTTGAATGGCTCCAAGTAATGTATTTGATACAAACAGCCCTGACAGGTCTGGGCGTGTTTTAGGTTTGAACTGTAAACAACATGGAGCAGTGACACACTTTAAACACACACTACATTTAACACATCAACTCTTGGCGCTCCTTCAGTAGATCTCCAGACCTAGTTTATGCCTCACACAAAGCCAGAGGTTACACTTACAGCAGGACATCCTCCAGGTTAAAAAAAAAAAGTTGATTGCATTCATAGAGGACAGTCTTAATGTGTTTTACAAAGATGGCAGAGCCTTAAAGAGTTGTTCAACTTTAAATAAATACAGCGCTCGCAGCATTGGTATGTAAAATATACAAAGCATGACTCACAATAGATAACACTATCACCCTCTGATTTACATTTTTAAAGAGATATAGATCCTCATTATTCTTGTATTGTGTTTACATCCTAAGCCAACATAACAACTTAATTTGTCAAGAACCTATTTATATGCACATGAGCTTCCCACTCCAGGCGATAAAGTACACTGCATTGTGTAGAAGACTAAACAAACACTGTATACAACAAAACCAAAGAATGCACATGAATGTACTGATGTTTTGTTCCAATACAACACAGCAGCGATGAATGGAAACATGTTATTAGTACAAGTGCATTGTGGGAGAAGTGGCACTTCATGAGTCGGCTGCGTTGTCATCTGGCGTGCTCAACCCCAAGAAGCTGAGCTCTGCAGAACATAATGTGCACAGGCCTGGGATCACGCACACTTTAGATGGGAGTGGGAAAGAGGTTAGTATTGTCTGGCAAAAAAAATAAAAATAAATAAACACTGTACATTTGTCTAATAACATTGGGAATTGAACGTTACAGGATGTCTCACTTATCCCCATCTTGCTCCGGGATCACACTGCACAACCATTAGCGGAAAACGACAATAAATAGGACGCACTGTGGAGCAATTTTCTCCACAATTACTACTAAGAGCATGTTATTTTTTTTTCTCTTTTTCATTCCATTTTTGTGTTTTATAGCTCGCCGCAGTATGTTTTACACAATGATCTTGTTCCTGTCGGTAATCTCCAATACCACTGACAATATTACATCCCATCGACAGTGTCTTTTTTTTTTGCACAGTCATACGCTCAAAGCAGAAAATACACACACAAGCCTTTTTATTCCCTGTATTATGTTTATATAATGTAGAGGTTAGGGAGATAGGAATTCCAATAGGAAAGTAATAGTCTGGTTTCTCTAGCCTGTGAGGTATCTGAGATTAGCATGTGAGCCATAGCCACCCTGTTATTAAATTCACACTTCATATTACATTGATTTCCTGTCACTGCATAGAAATCAGATTGCTCATGTTAGCTCAATAATAACAGTATAATTTAAAAGCTTTACAGCCCACTTTCAGGAAATGGTGTTAGACATATAACATCACCTGTAATATAACTGGCTAAGAATGGTTAAATTGAGGTCAAAATAAAAATAAATCTGTATTGGGCACTTTGGGTTTGTCGTTTGTTAAATGCTATTAATGTATGCGTCTCCACAGGGGCGTGTTCTACATGGCACTACTGTATACGTATGTTTGTAAAATAAAAAGTGTGGGACTTAGACCCATGTATGTGCAAATCTAGTGCTAATAAAAAGTCATGGGAGTATTAAGTCAAGTTAGGAAACACAAGTTGTAGCAATCTAAAATCCAAAGACACTGAGAATATGTACGTACGGTGTTTCTAGCAAAATGTATTGCTAGAAACTATTCTATCAATCACTTGAAACAATACAACAAATACTATTACTACTTATACTCGTAGAATGTAACACAGACAAGCCATGATAATAAGGCCATACCTTTTAAATACAGAAAACTGGAAAGAAAACAAACAAAATATATTGTCAGTCACCATTCATTATCAATCACTTATCCTGTAATGGCTCACGGGGACTGGAGCCTTTCTTCTTGTTTTTGGTGTGAGGTGGGGTACATCCTGGACAATAAATGGCAGGGCGAACTCATAAATATACTCACAGATAACATTCAATGTCTCATTGATTTACTTTTGTCAATTTAGAGTCACTACATCCCAGTAAACAACTAATTAATCAGCATCCTTGTATCTGGTTTTATGATTTGTGAGTCCCTTTTGTCTTTGGAGAAAGTGGAAGAAAGCCAGAGTACCTACTGTATACAGAATCCACTCAAGCATAGAAAAGACATGAACCTTTGTTTTCACAGAGTGGTTACAGTATCAGGTCAGCACAGTTAGGTACATGTAACCACTAACGAACCATATTTATGGCATTAATTAAAGGTATAGCTGTGTGCTGCTGCAGTAAACATTATTAGATTGTTTCTGGTTTATCCTCAGCTTTCTGAACATTAAAATTTAGACAGCTGTCAAATTTCCAAAACTGTTGGCCACCAAATGGATTTTATTCAACTTAGTATATTATATTCCTATATTAATTCTATACTAGGAAAATGAGAAACACTATCTGATCAACGAGAAAGAAATTTGTACAGGATAGATGTCATATTAAACAACATGGACCATCCTCCTCACAAGTACACAAGCAAAATTTACTTAACTATCTGACTATGTTTAATGAACTAATTATGTGTTGAAAGAAAAAGCCTTTTTCCTGTCATATATGTTGTCAGGAGTTCAAAGTGCAAGCTGAGGTAAACCGGGGGAAACAGGAATGAATGGGTTTGAATCGAAGTGACATTTCCAGGCCGTTTTCAACGAGGCCCTGTCAAGGTAGTTAGAAGGTGCCATACAGCTGTTTTTTCCGCCCTTTGAATAGCAAGGTCGTCAAGTTTGCCCGTTTAGCTGACAGTACAAGATGAAAGTGTGAAACAGTGGAAGGTTGCTGTCCAAATATCACAGCAGTGCAGCTCTGATGGAGGGAAAAGGAGAGATGGCCAGAATGGAAAACTTACAACTTACAAAATTAAACTGCATGAAAATAAGGCCATATACAAAATTGTGGCCATGTTTACATGTGAAAGTGTGGATACATGGTATATACTGTTATAGATGCACACTATATGGGACATTTTGTGATCAACATGCACAATATGAAAAAAAAAACACCCACATTGCATACATGTATTCTTAATAATGATCTGCTAAAATACCAATGTTTTTTGCAATATATACACTACACATGTTACTATCACAATGACAATACTACATTTACTCTGTAAGCTACACAATTAATAGGATTTGTACAGACATGCAAGCAAGTCCTGGAATAAATTAGATAAAATTTAGGAAACAGTGTTGTGTAGATATTGACTGTCGGAGCTGTTCTGTACTCCACTAATATTAGTCCAGTTCACTTCCGCCATGTTTTATATTTGTACATCTTGCACTGTTTACCCTGCTGCTCAGTGTGGACTGTTGTTATCTGCAGCTCATTTGGGACGATAAACCTCGGCAAGTCTTCCATGTGAAAGTCAGTGCAAATGACTGGACCAGCTGCAGCACCCATCAGCATCGTACCGTCTCGTCTCGCTGCCAGCTGCTGGCGAAACTGTGAGGTATTAATGGATACTTGACTGAAGGGGAAGCCAAGAGAAGATAGGTGTGTTCAATTATGCATCACTAAAACGTTGAAATGTCAATTCACGCTGTTTTTCACATTACGCCTGTGCCCTTTGTCTCAGTAATATGCAGATGATGATTTTTTTTACTTAAGAACGATATATGTTTTTCCAGGTGTGGTTGCATTCATCATCATGAACGATCAGCTGCCTAATCAGCAAAGGATAACTTATTACATTATAATTACATCACTATCTTTTACAAAACATTTTTAAACCACTTATCAGCAGAGTCAAGAATCTGAAATAAATAGAAATGTAAAGCAGTTGTGATTCCAGATACTGCATACATATTGTGCACACAGCTCTGTTTAATGCAGGTTTTCTATATTCAGTTCAAACTACTGTATTTTCTGAATGGAGTGGAATGAAACTGCAAAGCTTCAGTGATTTAGACATTTAACACTTTGCAGCTTTTGATTTTAAAACTATAACTGCACAGAGAATATGATATCATTACTATTCAGTAAGAGCATGTATTAAGTTAAAAGAATTGTGGACTGTAGGGGGTTGAGAACCAAACCGAGAAGAAGGAAAGTAAGAGTTTGATTTGAGATCTATAATTTATTGCAGCACGCACCTAACCCAACCACATCAGACATTTGCACCAGGAACTTAACCAGGTCTACGGGTCTAGCTCAATGAGACTGCTGTTTAACTGTACACTTCCTCGACAAAACCGCAGGAATGCTCCAGTGAACACGGAGGCAGGGCGAGGGGAGCGAGACGTCCATCAGATCAATATCCTATTCCATGGTCAACTGAGCAAAAACCCAGTCACTTTTTTTTTTCATTTGTAGTAAAAGATGGAAAAGTACTGACCGTTTAGAGCGAACATTTGCATTCAAACAGCCTCCTGTGCAAATACCTAAGCCTGACCTTTTCAGAGTAGAAAAAACAATAATGAATGTTGTAATTAAATAGGCTTTAAATGTGCTCCTGAAGATAAAGATAAAGAGAAGGATTTCATCACGGGTTGAGTTCATGAGTTCACGTTTTGTTTTTCTCAGTAAAGCCAGACACACAGTAGATTCGCTAATATCACGCCCTATGATGTCTTCAGGCAGAACCATCTAAAGTATCCATTTGTATCCAGGCAACACCACAACAAGACCCACAGAGATCACTGCACCTGCACAAAAACGGTCCAGGATATAACCCCATAAAGAATTTAAGCTGGCAAGGCACTACATAATGCACACTGTATGGTATATAGTATCCTGAATGTTTTCAGGGAGGACATAATGTAGAAACCAGTAGATGAAATATTAGTACAGCACAATGGAATGAGAACATAGACAGAAAGCTCCCATTTCAAAATCTGACAATGCATTTTATGTTTTATACTGTTACATACTTTTTAAATACTGTTTCCTGGTTGTGTTTTCATTATCAACCTACTTCTGTCCCCTTTGAAACATTAAAATTTTATGATTTTTGTGAGAAGTGCTGACACATTTACTCTGCAAGACCACTTTTGTCATCTTTAATCAATTTTCCTCAGGCTCTTTTGTTCTGTTTATTACAACATTTGAAAATAAACAGCTACTGGTCTGGACCATGGGCTCACTGTAGACACCAGAGATTAGCTGTTAGCCTTTAATAATAAACCTGTTGTTTTGTGAAACTTTACAACAACTTAGTAGTTGTAAAGTTGTAGGCGCTTTAAGTGCCTACATTAGATGGGGAAGCGCTATATAAAAATAAAGATTATTATTATTATTATTATTATAGAGACTGTGAGTGCAGACAAGACGGATGGGTTGGCAGAAATGAGCAGAATCAAGTAATGTAACTGACATAATGTTAATCTTCAGGACTGTTTACCACGTGTCTGAGATGAAAAGGCAGAAATGGACCTGAACATTTTCACAAACGTTGTAGGAATGTATAATTTTATTTTATTTTTTTTTTCAAATAATGTATTGCAATGTAAAAATGTAAATGTATGCATTTTTGTATATCCGAGTATATAGTTGTGCTGCATTTACAGATTATATGTAATAATATTAGGCTTACTATTAGTTTTGATAGTGGCCAATAAAAGTAACAACAAATATAATATATGTAGTTAAGTGCAACCATTAAAGGTGGATATAGTTTATTGATATACTGTACGAAAGAGGTCACCTTTTTTTTTTTAGCAGTGACAGAGAAATTTTGAATGCCATCCATTTTGACGGATATCTGAGGGTGAGCTATTGTAATTCCTACTCCTGACCAGTTGGTGGTGAATGTACATATGAACTAGCAATTTTCTTAAATTGTGTCGTTTTTGTCACGCTGCATTCAGTTGCAAAAATGTCACAGCAGTTGAGTGTGAGCAGTGTTTTTGCCAAATAGTTCTGATATTGTTAATAAAGCTGAACAAAGAGGACATGATGCAGAGTAGGATGAAGGAGGTCAAACAGAGAACACTGAGCCGTCACCAACAGCTGTTATGGGACAATCAAGCAGCAAAAAGAAAGTGCAGAAGAGGGAGTATCATGTTCAGTGGGAACAGGAGTTTACGTTGCTGTGGTGGAAAGGAGGAAAAATGTTCCGTGTAAAGTAAAGGACTTACACAAAAACAACAGCGATTGAATTAAGTTCAGTTATTTTTTGTTATTTTGTCGGAATTATATTGTGTAATATATTGCGTTCTCTAGAGTTTAAGCACAAAATATCCTTCCCCTTTTTGTTTATTTGTTGTTTATAAATAAAACGAATAAACCTCTATTCTTGTCTTGAAATTTCTTAAAATGTGAGAAAACGAAAAGCCTTTGTAAGAATTATTAAAATATGAAAATAAAAAATGGCAGATAATAATAGAGTAGGATGGAAATGTTACAACTCTGTCCGTCAAAATGGCGGAGAGTGCCTCTGATATACGGTGTAAGATATAAGAGGATTTGGTGTCTGTTATAGAAAAGATCACATGATAACCAGCACAGACAATAAGAAACAACAACAAAAGAAGGTCAACTTGAAGAGCAAGAGTGGGTTTTAACATTTCTAAAGAAATCTCAACACCTTCACTGTTTCTTTTTCTCTTTGATACCGTCTGGCTTCTCTCATGCCACAACTGAAAAACTCTTCAGCCCTCCTTCACGGGACCTTCACTGTAAAGACCAAACAAACGCAAGCACAAACACAGACTTTAATCCCTTCTGATCCTTCAATGTCCACTCGCAACTGGACATTGCCATAAGTCCAAGTGCACAGATGAATAAAAATAACATTCTTCCAACAAGATTCTTGCTCTTCCTGCTCAGAGCAGCCTTAGAGCCACATGCTTGTTACCAGCGTCTAAGGTTTTTGATGGTTGTAGCTTGTTGGATTAGTGATTCCCGAAGCTTATTGTGTAGTGGCAGAATACAGATGTCAAATGTTGAATTTGGTCTAAGCAGTCTGTCCTTTGAACATTTTATTCCTTAACCAATTCCAAAATGATGCATATTCAAAGTGATTTTCTAGTAACTGACCTTAAGAGTTTACAAAATCACAACAGCCTTTATACCTTTTGCTTACTTTACCTGTTTGTCTTTTAGTTTTCGGGCTCCTATTCTATTGCATCTCTCTGGGCTTGAGTCCAGTGTTGCGGGACAAGCCGACAGCCAACAAACAAGCCTTGTCCGCAGTGGTGGACAGGAGGGAAGGACAGAGAGCAGCAGGGCAGCACAGTGAGGTAGCTAGATTCATTCCTGCATGATCCGCTGCAACGCCTACTCACTGTATCACGCCAGCAACATGACTTCACACGCCAAGCTTACACAGGCTCGAAAATGTCCTGAAGATGGGTGACAAGGGCAAACTTGCAGTGAACAAACAGTGTATGGTCCTACCAGTAAATAACAATGCCTTCTGGTTAAGAGTGTCAGAACTTAAAATAGTTTCCTGGATTAAGTCTTCAGGACATTTTGATTTGCATCATGCTGTAGTATAACCTGACGCCAGATAGAACTGTTTCACAGAACCATCTGGAAAGGCTCCCGTTTGCTTGCAGAAATTTGTAAGGTGAGTGGATGAAGCACCGACGAGTATCCGCCTACCACGAAATTTGTTTTAGCCAATTATAGCAAAATTCATTTGACATAACCAGAGTGCGGCAGACATGAAGACAACAGTTTTTGCAAAGTGAATCTGCAAATAAAAGGAATGTTAACAAACACAAAATTGGTAAATGAAATAAGGACATCGGCCGATGACAAGAGCGTCGCATGTATTTAGGATAATGCCAAAGCCAGAAGGAATAGAGCACAAACATCTTTTCCTTCTAGAAAATCCTTTAGTGCCACATTTTTTAGTGTTAGCGAAAGAGTGTATCTTTCAGCGTAGCCATGTTGATAACAAAGAGGAGAAGAGGAAGCTTGTTGCATCTGTCAAATTAAAAACCAGCCTTTTCTGGTTTGTGCTGCCACATTGTGCTCACAAGAGTCCAGTGAGCCCATGGTTTGATGCAAGCGGTTGGTGCAATCCAAGAGGATTTACCTGAGTCTGGAAACTCCCAAATCACGCGAGAATCCAGCTGCATCGCAGGATTAGCTGTAGTATTTAGCATTAATTTTAGTGCTGCTTAATGTACAAAAGCCTCTCTCTAATTTCCACGCTTACATTTTTTCACCAACTCTCGATGGATGTTTTTTGTCTTATTTAAAGAAACGTTAACAGCAAGAATTTGACTTTCCACCATGTTAGAAGTGATGCTGTTATGTATAACGTTGTAAAACTGTGGTTGTACTGAAACCAAGGCGTGCCATTACATTTCCAACTTGACGTAATGTCATCAAGAACAAGTACATACATTTTAAATACTATTTAAAAAACTATGTTGCATGTGAGAATTTGGGACATAGTGAAAAACTAACCAGTGTCCAGGTGTTTTAAATGGCTGCCCACCACTGATAGCAAGGGTTACCAAAAACAAATGGTCCATCATGAATAATAAAATGTGGTTAAAATCTAACTTCCATAAATGGTTTTACTATTCAAATATACTGAACAGAGAGCAATATTTTAATCTGAAGGGGACAATCTTTGCAATGTGTAGGATGTTTTAGAAGCTTTTCTGAAATTATTCTCATCAGCATTATGAATAGTTGCCCTATGTATTGAAATGGAAATGTTTTGTCGTATATGGGTGACCTTTGACATCAGATCGGTTGTGGGAGGCTGCATTCATACTGATCTACTCTCTGGCGCTGAAAGGTGTATTATTTTTCTAAACAAACTGTCAAATTTTACTGCCGAGCTCAACAAACTTACTCTGTGAAGACCCTTCAATAGCGTAGTTTCTGTGTACATGTCCTTGTACTATTGTGAAGTACAAGGATCTAAGGAGCCCACTCTTTTGACTTGAAGGACGTGACAGCCATTATCTGTTAGCACGACAGAAACAAGAAGTCTAAAATGATAACGCACACATATCCTGTGTTAAAAGGCTGCAGACTTCCACTCATTTACCACTCGAACGAGCACGATAGAGAAGTGCTCTTCACTGTCCTTTCGTCAAGTGGCGCCTGGTGTAACAGTTTAATCGGCCATCAAGTCGCTGGGATCAGGCCGTCTTCCTGTCACAAACCCACCTCTCTTTTACTCTCATAACGCCTGCAGCCTGTAGAGCCATTCAAGTGTCTGTCAAAACTCTTTTCAAGCCGCTCTGCAAGAATCTGATATAAAGCATACTTTTGAAATTAAGCCTTTTTTTTAGCTTCAAGTAATGTTTTTTTTTCTTATTCAAGGTTTTGACATGACAAGCTTCTTGAAAGGTTAAAAATTTGATTGGGGATCAAGGATGCTACTCTAAATGCAGTTAATGAAAGTAAAAACAGTGTGTATTCACATAATGGTCCACATTATATCAATAAGAATTACTTGTATTGGAAATGTATTCAATAGTATAATAATAAATCCAAAGTCACATGGTTTAAAGAGCATCCCTACTCCACAAATAACTATATTCTTAGTTAGAATACTCTAAGAAAGCTAAGAATTAAAACACATTACAGCCATTAAAATAAACTAATTCAGAATCATGCATATCTCAACACACACTGTAACATTTGGAACCTGGAAAAGCATGAACCTAATTGCTCCCAAAGAGCAGGTGAAGCACAAGTCTCAGGCTGGTTTATGTAAATTGTACACGGAATTCAGAGCCAAACCAAAACGTGAAAGTACTTCATGGTAATGCACGACTTAACCCAACTTCACACTGTTTGGGTGAGAGTCACTTTCTGTTTTTTTATGATGAAGTTCGGAGGATAATTTACACTTCAAACACCGTCCTCTGTGAGCTTCATGGAGACAAATCATGTTGAGTTTATTCCAGGCGAGCAGTCAATCTCTTTGAAGAGGAACGGGTTAAGAATCAAGGGAATGCAGGGATGGATGTGCCCTACACCTGCACATGAAATTCAACTGTAATTTTACAGATGATAGAACAATGGCTTCTCTCTAACCACAGATAAGAGACACAGTGGATAATAACCCATATCACACATCAAATTAAACCATATTTGAATAAAACGAGGAGATGAGGATACATGCACCATCACTGGCACAATGTTAGATATCAGAACATCTAAAACTAGTTGTTGAACATACCAAACACGCTACTAATTGTGTCTTTTATGTCTCTGATAGTTTATTAGAGAGCATGTAAAGCCTGCTCATTGAAAATGTATTGTGTTTATAGAGCCAGAAATAACAAAAGACAAGAGGAAACATTCAGCATGTCAGGCAGCGCTGCCTGAGAACTGGGAGGCCACAGAAAGCCTTTAGAACTGACAGGTACTTCCAGATGAATATGTGGTAGGTGATTGGGTGAACCACCTGCAAACCTCCCCCTAACGGTCTGTAAATTGTGAAAATTAGCTTTGAGACATACATGTTGGGTTTCAGCAAGTTTGTGGAGAAAGTAAGGTTAGAAACTATGATAAGCTAAAGTTCTTTCTTTTATACTTTAATCTCTGACCCTAACCCACGAATTACATTAAACGCACTCTTTAACTAATAAAAAAAAAAAAAATAGAAAGAACAGTACTTTTGAACACAACCAGCCAGTTATAAAATCTCTTTTAAGAGGAAGAGGCTGAATGCTCTCATGTCTTCCCTACTTCCTTTTAGTTTGACACAAGACAAATGGTGGAAAAATGAACGCAGGCACTTGTCAAATTAAAACAAATGGCTCACGCTCAGACATCAGAGGCAGCTACTGTACACCGTCGAGATTAAACTTAGGAAGTGTTGAGGAGAGTCTTGCAGCATATGAGACGTTCAGTAAAGAAACACACTACTACTTTATGTTTTGGATGAGAAAGACTCCCTGATGCTACAGAAATAATGTTTAGTTTTTATGTGTATAAGGGAGTAAGAGAGTAAGACACTGGAACAGCGCCAAAGCGATAGGCGAGTGCAGCAGGGCCGGCATAACCAAAAGTCTGTTCCACGGAGAAATGATTACGGCACGGCACTAGACCCACAGAGGACAGACAGGCCAGAAAAGAGAGCTCATTACCAATAATACAAGAGGAAAAAGTCTGACCCAACACTGAGAAAACAAACACGGGCTAAAAGAGAAATTGTCTCATCAAAAGAAAAGCTTCCGAGCTTCTAATACTTACGTAAACCCCTTACAAACTGGCAGATCTGATTCTGATTCGTTTAGCACTTAATTAAACATCAGTAGTCATTACTTGGTTTTTGTAACAGTAAATGTAAAAATGAGCTGAT